>JAOVVB010000016.1:5758208-5770150 GCA_028570985.1 Heterobranchus longifilis
AAATTTATTTCTTTTATCACTTCTAGTTTTATTGGATTGTAAAAAAGTTCCCGTTTTTTTGTGTCACCTTGTATATATTTGCCTATGACATGGTAAATGTTTCAGTTCCTCTATTAACCTACAGGTGCCTCTAAACTATTCACACATTGGTAGTCATCACAGCATTGTGTTTGGTAGGAGTAAGTTATTATTCCTAAGATTGCTTAGAAATTATAACAAAAGCTAAGAAAAAACATATTGTATCTCGGAATCAATAAATATACAAATCAAATCGGCACATAGGTATCATGACAATATCGTATTGGCTTGTCCTTGGTGATTCCCATCCCTAATTCCTAATTAAACTATGAATACAACCCGATGACTGGCAATGCTGCAGTTACAAATGACAACTCAGGGACAAAAGCTTATATAATAATATGGTGATATAGTGTAATGGTAATTCAAGCCACAAATTATCAACCACATGTCTGATTCTGTGTTGTCATTCCATGTTTTGTATAAGAGCGATTTTTTTTTTTTACTTTCAATTCTGATGTTTTAAAATGTATAGAAATGCTTCAGGGGCTGTAACAGATTCTGCTGAAGAAATGACACACAATAATGTGCAAGGACTGTGTGGACATCATTTCATTTTCTTTGTTATATAAAAAGTTAGAATTGATGCTGGGGTCACAGAACATTTACTGCCACGGAAACAGTAGAATTAGTACACAAAAAAGGGTCCCAAAAACAAAAATCCTTTATTTGATTGTCCACCATCGCTATAAGCAGGTATAAACATGGATCATCAAACAGAACACCAGTGATGCGACACGGTTACTGGTTCCTTAGTTGAGTATATAACATTCCTCCTCATCCTTGCTGTCAGGCGAGGTGAATATGTGGGCCATTCGGTTCTAAGCCTGAATATAGAGGAAAGATATATGGGTGTAAACAGGGCCCAGTGTAGGTGAGTGTGAGGGATTTATGTAGATTGTTTCACAACCAGCAAACAGCATGGCAGAAAATATCAATCGACACCTCAAGGAAGGCCAAACTCTGTTGTGTTTGGAGGTGTTCTTAGTTTGCATTGCAGCATTACCGGTCTTGTTAGCCAGAACAGTGCCACAATGTACATTTAATTCATTATTTTCTAGCACAAATTAGCCACAAAGTGTATGAATATAAGAAGGAGAGCACTATAATTGAATTTCATTGACATTCTCTATAATTTAAATAATACAATAATAAAAGCTACATCTACTAACCCTGCACTAACATAAATGATTTCCACATTCTCAGGTTTTTTTTTTTTGTTGTTTTCTTTGTTTTGTTTATTTATTTATATATTTTGTTACAAAATTTTAGAACCATGAATCCTCATGAAACACTAAAGCTCCACCTGTAAGTGGTTACTCCGGATGGGAAAGTGGATTATAACCTGTGAAAACAAGTTTATCTTAAAAGCCAAAGGATTTGTCAGAGCAGATCACATTTAATACCCTATCTCTATTTCAATCATTACTGACCCTTCCCACAACTTAATCTCTTCCCCCAGAGAACCAAGGTTCTGGTTGTTTTTACCTTTATTTGTCAGATATTGTCTTTCATCTGTGATACAACCAGGCTGCTTTTGCTAGCTCTGTGGTGTCTGAAAGTCTGCCATATTGCGCACTGATACAATCAATATCTGTCTGCATTGAGATTTATTAGGAATATATTTTTGGTAGGTATTTGTCTTGGTCAATGCAACTGGTAAAAAAGTGGTAGATATGATTCTATACTAATGTATTAATAAATTACAAATAAAATAATCATTGTATAGTATCAAAAGGATTTATGATAAATTATATAAACTGTATTTAAACTGTGACTATAAATCAATCTATGGTTAATAATTAATCTTGAATTAATTAACTAACTATCCATCTAAAACATTGTTGTTATTAAGATAATTAATCAAAGATATAATCCTGTGAAAGAGTAAACATTTTCAGAAAAATATTTTTGCCGATTCTCTCAAGTGCCATGATAAAGGATAAGATAAACTAGGCTCAGAAGCAAATCCATAGTAGTCATCTCTCTTGCACTAATGAGTGTCCAGAATGATGTGGTAGGTCTTCACCAGTAGAGGCTTCCAGCTATTTGTCTCATTCCATCTGACATGCCTATGTTACTGGCTGAAAGCATCTTATATGGAGCCATCTTTCTCTGCCTAAGCGGACCATCAGACCCTATTTATTATGTTTGGATACTATTGCCTTATCTCTATTATGTTTTATGTGGAAGCAGTCCCTGTCATAGCAATGCTGCTGATGGGGCCAGACCACTAGTGCCTGCTTTTGTCCATCATCCCAGAAATAGCTTTGGTCCATAATTTTTTCACTTTTCTCAGATCTCAGCCTAAACATTATTATTATTATTACTATTATTATTATTGTTGTTGTTGTTGCTGTTAAATTAAACATGCAGATATAAAAATAGCACTGTATCAAACAGCTTACCATTCTTACCACTGTTTTTGAAGCAATGTTAAACATGTTAATTAGTTTTTTTGTGTTTGTTGTTTTTTTAAGAGATAGAAGGACAAGAAGGGTGGAAGGATTGCAGGTCTGAGTGCCTTCCACAAGATTCTTTCTACAGCTATGCATGATCTAGATTAGCAGGATGAATACTTTTTAAAAAAATTATTATTAAATGCCCTGCGTACATTTACATTTACATGTAGCATATAGGAGCAAGCGACTAATATCAGTGTCAATATTTTTTGTCTCGTATGAGGTGACTACATTATATTGACTACATACTATATAACACTATGAAACTATAAAAGTCTGCTAGCTTTATAATATATATTTTTTTATTTTATACAACTGTATGAGCTTACAAACAAATCCAGAGCAACAGGAGCTGGAAATATGCAAGTTTGATGTTGCTATTTCTTTTAAGCTGCTTGTCCCAGGATGGATAGCAACAAAAAACCAGCTCTGCTCTAATGTATTCTCCAGATGGGCTGGTGGAGGGGTCTCTAATGTGCACTAACTAAAAACAAAAGACATAACAAAACAGCAAAAAAATAACCTTATATTTTACCTACTGTACTTGTCCTCTTCTATTTTTTCTACATAAAGCAGGCCAGGTCCCAAACCACCGAATCAAAGCAGTATACCACATGGTAATGTTACACAACATGGATTGGCATTTGGTCCTGTATTATGTACTGTAGCATGGCTTTAAGACATAGCCACAAAACACACTATCCATACAATTATATTTACTTTATTTCCCACTGACACCTTCATTGACAACAAACAGGCCAACAGTAATAAGCCAACATTTATTTTGGGTATGGTGGCAGTTATGATTTTAAGTAAGCTGTAAACAGATAAATTTTGTTCTTTTGGTGACAATTTTATAAATTTATATTAATCATCTTAAAAGAAAAACTGCTTTCATTTGTTCATTTCCAGTAACGGTTTAATCCTGTACAGGTACCCTGGTCTGCTTTATCCAGATCCTGGATGATATGTGGTAGGAATACACCCTGGAGGAAATGCCAGTCTTTGTACAGACACATTCAAACATCCATTTACACCTTGGAGAAATTTTACATAGCCAATCCACCTACCACAATGTATTGGGTAGGTGTGATGAAACTGGAGAACTCAGAGGAAATTCATAAAGAAGTGAGAAGTTAAAACTCAGACTTGAACTCAGGATCCAGGCAGTGACTCTGGAGCTTTAAGGTGCTATGCTAAATGCTAAACGGATTCTTTATTTAATGATATTTTTAATTAGTGTCTCAGTGTCTCAAGTCTGATGTTGGATAGGACTGATTTGACAACTCCAGACAAAAAATTTTAACATATACTAAAATATTAGTGAAGTTTATATATATATATTTTTTTTTAAAACAGCAAGTAAAAATAGATTTGTTTTCAGCTTTTACATACTGTATAAAGTCAGCTGATAAACATTACTTCAAAATGAATCCATACTGTACTTATTTCACATACTGACTTATAAAAAATGCAGTCTATCTATCCACATTCTTATACGTGATACAGTAATTCCTATTCTTTTAATTCATATAAACAGGTAGACTATGGCAAATTAGCATTTTTTCCATCTAAATTAATGTATCCATCTGCCAAACAGAATAACTGTTATTTCAATCAACGATATTTTACTTTTTTTTTTTTTTATGAAAAAACAATTATAATTAATTAAAATTATCATTTCAGACAATTAATGAATTGTGAAATATTTAAAGGTGTGTGTGTGTATTTAAACATAGTAATGCAATAAATGGCTAAAATTGCTCTGGTTTCAAGGGCTGCATGCATCGACAAACAATGCCTTTGTACTCCCACACTAGAGTGTTTAGTTCTTTTTTTTTTTTTTTTTTTTTTACTTCATCTTACTCTGCACCTATACAGGTAGATGGATGGGAGGGTTAAAAGATTTTTTTGCTCACTCTCAGGCTCGTGAATCCATGTCTCGTCACCAGTAACGATTCTCTTCAAGAAACTTTAACCTTTCTTCGAGTATCGGTATTGCAGATATCCAAACTCTTCTGTTTCTGCTCCTTTGTGAGTTGTTTTGAGTTGTGAGTTGCACCAGGTATACCCTTAGACCACAAAAACTACTAATCACTGCATACTGCTCTTCTTACTTGCAATTCACAAGTGGGGCATCCATTTTTGCTCACGCTGCAGTTACAAATGAACTAATGTAACATTCACACCTGCACAGCAGTGACTGGGGAGACAGTAGGCTTGAATGGAAACTGCTGATGGCCAAAAATAACTGGGGTGTGGATAATTTTTGACTCACCCTTGTACTTAAGAAGTTGGACATTTCTGTATTGTATTATTTATTTTTTTGATTGATCTTATAAATAGGTGTTGCAGGGTTAGTAATCATGGGACACTTAATAGGGAACACAGGCTATATTCCATTCCACAGTGTACTTTAAAGTGTGATCCCTACTCCCTGTGCAGGGAATGTCTGTTAAGGGAACTTACCTCGACAAAATTCCATCGTTCTAAACACTTCGCAATATCACTAAAGCAGACATCACTTCTTCCATGAGTTACCCAGGTAACATAAGCACCTCGGATACCTGTTGCTGCTACTGTGGAAATTTTACACTACGGTAATTACATATTGAAAATCTATTAAAATAAAAACTGATACAATTATAAAACATATACTATTGAAATGTGTACAACTAGTAAATAAATGATTTGATTCATTTACAAGATGTATGGAGCAATTATTATTGTGCAGTTTTTACAGATTACTAGCCTATATAAATAGTAAGGATTTATTGGTTAAATACAAACTTAGAAATAATAATGGTATAACATTTATCAATCCCTTTTCAAGTTAAAATTTTTTTGTGCTCCAGAGAGGAGCAATGGCTGATGGGAAATTTTTCCTGCCCATTTCCCATGCAGTGATGACCCATTGTTCACTTATTCCCGAAACTATTCACAGTTTCCTTTAAACTGAGTACTTTTGCTCCCTGCGGTTTGAAATTGCACTTAACATGGCTGATTACTCTGTGCAGTATACTTCGCAGGGAACTTCAAGCCAATCGGAACACATCCAGAGTGTTGCTGGGAATTGTTGCCTGTCTTCCATGTTTGAAGGCTACACGGCAGTCTGGGAAAATGAGTTTCTTAATGGCGGACACCGTAAGTGTGTGACACTAGCAGCCCAATAACTATCTATGGTTGATTTAGAATTTTTTTTATTAGTGAATACTATAATATGTAATTAAAATAAATAGATTAATGTATACAGCACATGTGAAACTTTTACATTTTAAGTTACTTTCACATTCTGAAAGCCAGAATGCATTTTCAGCACAGCATTAAAAAAATAATAATGGATAATTTTCACCTCATAAACAGTGTTTTTTAAAGAATCTTTTGGTAAATGCACATTTTTTCCCCCAGTGGGGGCACATTTTTTCCCCCTGTTATAAATTGCATTTGGCAGTCGAGGCCCAAATTTTCACTCCTTATAGTCACTGCTATTCAACATACATAGATAGGTACTTTATTAATCCCAAAGGGAAAATAAAAAATGTAATTGAACATTTCATTTAACATTTTGACATTTATATAACATTAGGTCTATGGAACAGAATATTGTGGATACATGAGTCAAGGTGTTGGTAACAGGCAGCATGAGTTTGTGATCTCCGATTCTGAGGCTGAAATTACATAAACCCGTGTGTGCAGCTTGTCTTTATTTTGGCTGGCTTGTAACCCTTACATCTATGTCCCATGAGCTGAATATCTTTGCTTCTGATGCCATAATGGCATGGTAACTCTAAATGGTAACTGTCATGGGGTGGGTACTGATTACTCATGCACATGCACAGCTGTTTATGTGTGACTGGTGGTTGCAGAAATTAAACCGTGGCAACCAGCATATTGGGAAACACTAAATTTCAGAGCGCCCTCACTGAAAAGTCAAGCAATCCGATAGCAGCCACAAAAGAACATTTCTGGTGCAGCCCCTGGCACTGTTGTCTTGCACGAATGTGTATGTCCCATAACCAGAAAAGGATGCACGTACAGGTAAACAAGATTTAATTAGATTTGGCAAACAATAGAAGAATGTATCAGACAAGGGTCAGGAGATCAACAAGAGGCATGTTGAGATGCAAGTTGAGGAAAACAGAACCAGAATCAAAACTAAGTTAACAGTTGCCAATAGCACACCTGGTAACAACTGGTAACTGTGACATGGAGCACATAGCTCACAACATAGGTGTGGCATTAACGCCCCTTTGTTCAGGTGCATTGCTGGCATGTGCCAATTTTACTGCACCAGCTAATAAATTGAATGCCAGGAATTTGAGCGTTCTTTTCTGACTGAATCCACAGCATTAGTGAACATGGGTACAGACCATGTAGCATGCTATCCAACAGCGACACAAAAACGGTGTGACATAGAACAACAACAACAATCAGTAGCTGGGCAGCTTTAAATTATAAGGGTATGTAACAAGGCTTAGCCCTTTCTCTGTTGCCCTAACATCGATATAAGGTCAAATGAGGCCTGCAGAGAATTGATTGGGTCTCCTTTTTAACTTAGGAAAGAAATACCAAATGCCAAACTAAGCATTACCTTCTTCAAATTTTAGGGAAAAGAAACACGAATAATAGAAGCAATTGGGAAAGACATATTAAAGACAGTTTGGTTTAGCACGAGCTTCCATGAAAAGAAAACAGAACTGGACAAACCTGCACATAAGCACCCATTTCTCTTGGTATGTGAAAACAGCATTTATTTATATCAACTACAAAGGAATTATTTAACAAAACTAAAAAAACTAATTTTTTATGTTTCATGCCATTTTTTTACAACACATCCAAGCATCAAAAGTGAAACCACAGAAACCAAGAGAATACATTTAGAGCTATTAACTGTTTAAACATTCATCTAATCTGTCAGATTTTCTAATCAATCACATGTTGTAATTGCTCACTTGAACAAATATTGGTTTAAAGCAAAATTGCCATATTATAAAAGAACAGAATTCTATGTATTCTATAACAATAGGATTGACCTTGCTGTTCCAAAACTGTACAAGGTATTTTCACCTAGGTTTGCAGGTATGAAGCTAGGATTGTTGTTGCTGAAGTTTTTGTTCCCCAACCTGTTCTTCGTATCTGTATTTTTTGCTTGCCATTTATGATTAATTTTCTTTTGTCCTATACTGTGCTTTTCCATTTGTTGTATCTCTTCATTTATCTTTAAGAATTGATTCTATACCCCACTGTTAACCATTGTTTATGATTTGGAAATGGTTTAATGTCCTTAATGCATGGGGCACTAGGACTGTGGAAGTGAACAGAACACAGGAGTGGTGTTCCTTAGAGTCAGCAGCTTTCGAGAATACCCAGTACCCGTCAAAGGTTTGGACACAAGTTTGCATTTATCTATCTATTGCACAAATTAAGATGTGCAACTGAGTTACAGCATTTAAAAGTGACTGCAATGCAAAAAGTGAGTGGTGCAAGACCCAGGTAATGAAAATCAATGCAGATTAGAGTACATGATGAGTAGATAAATATGACTATGAACTGTGAACAGGTAGTCAGTTATGAAGGAGCGCTACATGTATAACCAAGGTGAGGGAAAATCACAACCAAGAATCCTAATCATGCCGCAGGCATCATAAAGAGATGTTAAAACAGCACATGGCTCTAGAAATAAAGAGTTTTTTTAATCTATCAGTAGAAGTCTGTAACTGAACAAGATTTTCTTCTTGGCTAAAGCTCTATACAGTGGGTAACTGGTGTTGGATATGATGGACAGCATTTTGTTCAGACACCTCCTTTCCAGCACCAGCTCTAGCAAGTCTCTGTTTTCATCTCTGATGACCATCTGTGATTTTTTTTTTGTATATTCTGTATTTGCTGACCAGTCCAGATTGTTGTCCCACAGTAGCCCTAAGTATTTTTTTTATATTTTACTTAAATAGTATATTTAAGTTAGCCTCACCAACTTAATGTTAACTCCCTCAATGGTGATAGGTAGTAGTGTGAAAACTGTCTGACGACAGTATTTCAAAATCTCCTTGGTCTTAAAGGTGTTCAGCCAAAGATGATTTGACCTCACAAAATCCTCTGCAAGGGTCCTATACTCCCCCTCCTATTCATCCCTGATACACTCTACTATGGATGTGTCATCAGAAAACATCTGCATGTCACTTGACTCTGAGCTGTATCTAAAGTCAGAAGTGTACAGAGTGAAAAGGAAGGGGGAAGTACATTCTCCTGAGGAGCTCCCATGATGCTGACCATGTTTTTAGAGGTCTCCGAGTCTCCTGAGGCAGTCTGTAAATCCAGGTCACCAAATATGAGTCCACCTGCATATCAGTGAGCTTGAACTAGGGGATAGACAGTGTTGAAAGCACTGGAGAAAACAAAGGACATTAAGCAAACTGTGGAGCCAGTGCATGATTAACCTGAGTTTTGAGGATATTCAGAAAGTCTTTATGATGTGAGATGTCAACGCCATTTGCCTGAAATCATTGCTCTCCTTAGGGCAGCTTTTTTTAGCTGCAATCAAAGGTTGAAAATGTGCTGAAGGGACTTGACTAGTTATTGGGCAGATCTTGTCTGGGTCAGTTGACTTGCTGGGGTGTAGCCTCTTCAGTCCCTTTTTGACCTGATCAGCATTAATGGTGTGGGGGGAGAGATGGTGATTTATCATGTGGGAATGGAGAGTGTGGTTGAGGAGGAGGGCAAGTAAGAAGTGGCCAGGCAGTTGGGGCAAAGCAGTCAAACCTCTTGTACAACTTTAACTCATTAGCCCTCACACCCTATCAGTCCTCACCATCATTACGTTACTGTCCTTCTTCTTAAAGCCTATAATGGTTTTCATACCATCCCAGACCTCTTTTTCTTTGAAAGCGCTCAAGCTCAGCCCGATCTCCGTCCTTAAAAGCCCCTTTTTTCAGGTTAAGGAGGTGTTTGACTTCACTGGAAATCCAGGTGTTATGCTCTGTTATACCATCAATGTCTTCTCCATGAGACTCCTGAAGCACACTCCACTCAGTGCTCTTGAAACAGTCCCTCAGGATCTCCTCAGACTCAGGAGACCATTTCCTGAATGAGCATGTGGTTGTTGGCTGGCTGAACTGGGGGCATAAGTAGACCAAAATGTGATCAGATTTCCCCAGTGGGAGCAGGGTGACAATGTAAGCATCCCCCACATTGTCATATAGCAGATCTAAAGTCGTGTTTTAACTAACTGGGCAATCCACAAACTGATGAAAAGCAGTGAGAGAAAAACCCAGCGCCACGTGATTAAAGTAATTAGATACCGCTACAAAAGTAGGGTGTTGTGTTGGAGTCTCGCAATAGTAGAGTGAATGATGTCACATGCTGTCTGCATTCGCTCTTGGCGGAATGTAAACACAAACAATAATGGCATGCGAGAATTTCCTGGCAATGTAGTATGGATGAAGATACACAGCTAAAAGTTTAATGTCCCAACAGCAGTTAATATCCTTCACAGTTACATGACCTGGGTTACACCGTGTGATGTTAGCAAACAGAGTGAGCCCTCTTCCTTTGCTCTTACCACATAACTTTGTGTCTCTGTCCACCCTTACAGGAGTGAAACCCGGGATGTCACGCTAGCATCAGGTACTGTACGTCGCAGGTTAGACATGTTTCTGTAGAGCACATTACGCTGCACTCCTGGTAGATCTTCTGATGACTGACCAAGGACGCTAGCTCTTCCATCTTGTGGGCAAGCAAGTTCACATTCCCCACTATAACAAAAGGAATAGAGGGCTTATACCTTCACCTCTTAGCAGTTATCTTAGCCTTTAGCTTAACACTGGCTCAGCAGCCTGAATACCTTTGTCTTAATTCCTCCGGAAACACAGGGCACAGTGGCGGTGTCTCTTTTGTTTAAGAGCGAGAAGTTCTTTAAAATAAACGAGAAGACTAGCTAGAGCGCATGAACACAGATGTCATATCTTCAGGATAGACCATAAAAAATTAAAAAGAGCAAAATAGGAAAAACAAAACAGAAGAAATTACTAAAAAGATAGAACACACAAAAGGAGCTACTGGAGACTGCCATTCGCACATTGGCACTGGAAACCACAACGGTCACATATTCTGGAATAGTTCTTGCAAGAACAGTATTGTCAAGTGCATTTGCAGAACCCATCAGACACTATGATAAAAGTGGCTCTTATGTCCCACTGCTACAGAGTAGAAGTTTACTTAGTGTTACCTAACTCAAAAATCACCAATTTACAGCACCTCAGATTAGAGCCATTATGAAGGCTTTTGCAAAACGTAAGTAGCAGACACATCTCAATATAAATTGCTCAAAAAGACTGAAGCATATTTTGGATGCCTTGAGCATTGTTTTAAAATTTAGAAAGAAATAAAAATTAGGAAAGACCATGGAATTAGAAGGTGTGTCCCAACTTTTGACTGGTACTGTATCTTAATCCATGCAGTTCAAACTATGACATCTGAATTGAATAGCGGGTCATATTCACACTGTATTGATAATTGGCTTGAATCTGCAGATTATTGGGGAATTAGAAACCACATATACATGGGCTAACTGCTGTAACTAGGGTGTATATGTTTTTATTGTTGTATGTTTAATGCACATTTGTGAATCTTAAACAAGCATCCCCTCCTCTTTTCTTAATAAAGCTCACAGTTCGATCTGCATAGTTAAGTGAAATGCTTGAAGCATCTGGAATTTTGTCCTTTAATCATGTCTTCATCACAATTGTTGCCCATCTGTTCATTTCATGTCTGGTTATTATCAGTCTGTTTGAATGACTGCAAGTTGTCAGGGAAAAGTAGAAGACTTTGCTCACAATACAAGTGACCAGTTAAAAAGACTGATAAAAATCTTTCTAACAATTTGGATTTTAAGCAGTATTTGTCAGAAAAGTTATCGTAGTTACCACAAGGATGGTACTATCTGTATGTTATATTGTATATAACATATAAAAAATATTTGGTCAATTCTAGAAGTGTTTTCTTTTTTTTGTTATATAAAATATATGTGGATTTACAGTCCTCTGTGGGGGACATGATACTGTGGTCTTTATTTCAAACACCATGCATGCAGTGTGTTTGTTTAATAGACTGGAAAGAGGACATATTGGGCTTTCTATTGATGTCACACAAGTGGGGGTGTGGCCAACAGATCACATCTTCTGTCTTTTTAAATTGGCGGCGATTGCAGCAAGCACATTCTATGGCAGTAAGGGGTTTAAGTGATCAAATTTTTTAATACGGCATGTAGTTATTTTCTCTTATGATATTGTTTTTTATTTGTGAAGATTTTAACTACATTATATTACACTTTTATAAGGGCATGTTAATTTTAAGCCTTTCAAAATACACATTTTACTCCATGTCCTTTGTAGGGGACAGTGGGAC
>JAOVVB010000016.1:5770250-5786338 GCA_028570985.1 Heterobranchus longifilis
GGGAAAGATGCTGCAGACTGAGCACCAATGCATGTCTTGTGATGCAGAGATTTCTCATGGGTTCTGATGGGGTCTTTTTGGGGTCAAAATTATTGGTCCCAGTAACAAAGGCGCTTGTCGTGTCAGAAATCGAGGGAAACTGATGACACACCATACAGAACATTATGTTATTTAGCTTGTCATATTCCGGCCACAAAAAAGCTTTGTCATAAATTTAGGCTTTATGAAAGGTTTTTTTTTGACTGTACCTTCTTCACCCAGACCTGTCTTATTTGGCTTAGCAGAACTAAAATATCTGCGTAAATTTTTACACATGCACACACACAACGGTCAGTGATTTTTTTAAGTTCTCTGCGCAATCAACCTCTATCACATGTTTCAGCTTGCTGCAGGAGATTTCACTTGTCACGTTTGAATAGTAAGCTAATGAGTGATAAGATGATGTCAGAGGAATTGGTGCGCAATTAATCCGTCAGACCAATCAGTACTGCCGCTCTCTATATACACAGTTCGCACGATCGCAAAGTCAAAGTAAAAAACAAGCGCAAATTCAAACGCAATTTCATATATTTCATCGATGCCCGAAAATGACATAATTACCCAGCTACATTTGCAAAAGAATGCAAAAGCATTGACATATATGTTTCCTTCCCATGACAGCCCGACGGGCAGGGCTGAGATAGATTTTGGTAGCCTGACTGGAAGACACAATAGCCCCGGGACGTCGGGCTAGCGATTTTGCGAGCCCTGAGCTCCATCAGGTTGAATGGGAATTGTCGGTGCACAGCCATTTTAAGATCTCTCCAGAGATCGGATTCAAGTCTGAGCCCTGGCTGGGCCACTCAGGGACATTCACAGAGTTGTCACAGAGTTTGATATCTTGGCTGTGTGCTTAGGGTTGTTCTCCTGCTGAAAGATAAACCGTCGCCCCAGTCTGAGGTCAAGAACGCTTTGGAGCAGGTTTTCTTCCAGGATGTCTCTGTACATTGCTGCAGTCATCTTTCCCTGTATCCTGACTAGTCTCCCAGTTCTTGCCGCTGAAAAATCACCACAGCATGATGCTGCCACCACCATGCTTCACTGTAGGGATGGTATTGGCCTGGTGTTGAGCGATGCCTGGTTTCCTCCAAATGTGAACATGAACTGTTAACTGTGGGACCTTATATAGACAGGTGTGTGCCTTTCCAAATCATGTCCAATCAACTGAATTTACCACAGGTGGACTCCAATCAAGTTGTAGAAACATCTCAAGGATGATCAGTGGAAACAGGATGCACCTGAGCTCAATTTTGAGTGTCATGGCAAAGGCTGTGAATACTTATGTACGTGTGCTTTTTTTGTCTTTTATTTTTAATAAATTTGCAAATATTTCAAACAAACTTCTTTCACGTTGTCATTATGGGGTATTGTTTGTAGAATTTTGTGGAAAATAATTCATTTAATCCATTTTGGAATAAGGCTGTAACATAACAAAATGTGGAAAAAGTGAAGTGCTGTGAATACTTTCCGGACACACTGTATGCGCACACAATTATTGTGTGCTGATAATCCAAGCCATACATGTTTAGTGGGTATGGACCAAAACACAAAGCTTTTCATTACATGTATTTTTTCAGTGATTAGCAAACATAGTCCATAATTTCTAGCAGTTCAAAAAATATTATTGTCTTAGAACAATATAAACAATGTACGAAACTGCAAATGTCTACTGAAGTTCGCTAACATTTTGTCTGATTGCATTAGTGGATCTGTACCTCAATAAACATACACATTTTAAACAAAATCTTCTGTACTTAATGCTTCTGGTACATTAGGTAGAGAAAACAAGGAACAAAAAGGGATTTGTGGATGTTGAAAAATTTATAGCTTTCTGTTCTCTAAAAGGGAAGCCATTTGTTGTATGGTTCGACACAGAACCTGTAAGGATTCCCTAGAGCGGTGTCAAATCTTATTTGCAAAGGACTAGTGTGGGTGCAGGTTTTTGTTTCAATCAAGCACGAGCCACACTTGATAGCCTATTAAACAAGGTGTGGCTCCTGCTTGCTTTGGAATGAAAACCAGCACCCACACCAGCCCTCTCTGGATAAGATTGGACACCTTGCACTACCAGTTGCTAGTTGGAACATTTTTCTAAGAGTATATATTACTATGGATTATAACCTTAAAAGAAGTTCTACCTGTATGCAGCCACTTCCATGCCAAGCCCCATTTTGACCTGTAGGAGTTCATGATGATCCTTCAGCTTTTCTGAAATGGTGTTGGCCAGAAACATACGCTCTTTTTCCAGCTCTTAAACAATTATCTGTAGAAGAGACGTGTTAGTTTATTATTTTAGCCCGCTCTTTCTAAAACCATCAGAAGCATCTAAACCACTGAGTCAGGTATGGCCTCATGCTGTAGGATGATACCTTATGCTACAATAATGTAGATGAAGTGATTAGTGAATACACTGATATTGGTGTCATGTATAGGTATGCTTTTCTAACATAACATAACATAATATTCTTCTAATGGATGATCATGGGCTGTCAAAACAATGCTATTTAATGCATTTCCTGTTGTGATGATGCACCTGTTGAGGATCTCTTGCAACACCTTACTCTATTACACTACCATTGCTCCATTTAAAGCCTGATGCCTGGTAAAATAAAATAGGTCACTAAATGATTAGTCAAGCAAGATGCCGTAGTAACCTTTAAATCCTCTCCGGTCGTGCTGGTTGTCAAAGCAGGAGACACCTTAAATATTCTGTACTCCTTGAAAGGGTTCCAAGTTTAACTCTTTTTGAAAGCTAAGAACCATTATTTATCTAATGAACCCTTAAAAAACCTTTAAATAACCCTTTCCAACACCTTTTAGTAAACATTTTAATGGCTGACATTTTCTAACCATTAAGAAGAACGTAATTACCAACAATTTGGAGTTTGTGCCACACACGTAACAAATTAAAATATACACAAAAAAAGTTATTCATGTTTTCCTTGGAAAATTCAGTGGATAAAAGTTCTACTTGGAACCCTTACTGAATAGGGGAACAATGTGTTGTAGAATTCAGCCTACTGTACTGTAGAATCTTTCCCCAGAGGGACTCTTCTACATTGGACTGAAACAAATCTATCCATTAACATGTTTAGACGTGTGGTGAGCGCCCATCTAATAGATGTTTTATTGCCTTGAGCCTGTATAGTACACTGGGTGGCTCAGGTGGACAGCAAGCATGACTCATTCTGTTTACGCATAGATGGCATAATAATCTACTCAGAACGGTCCCCTGAGAGCAGTCTTAAGACAAAACATTTAGGTCTGATACATGATGCATATAATGCACTTAGAGATCAACATGGCCTACACACGTGTTGGGAGATACACTCTTGACCCTAACAATACTGCGGGCTCGTCCGGGATACACCGGACCAGGGTAAGTGACCATTTCATTCCTTCCCTGTTGTGGTGTACCACGTTAGGTTCTTTGTTTGAGTGATTACAGGACATTGTAATCTGCACTCTGAGATCTCCTCTTGAACGTCAGTCTGTCCTCTATGAGTAGAAAAGAAGTATGAGTAGAATTGAATCACATTTGAGTGATTACAGGACATTGTAATCTGCACTCTGGGAACCCCTTCACTGGGAGTAAACTTCGTTGAGTAGAAAAAAAAAAAAAAAGGATTAGTGAATTTCTCTTTCGATGCATTTATATTGTCTGTATAAAGTGTATTGTCTGTTTTTATTCATCTACATCTTAACGTCAAGTAATGGGTGGGTCACAGTCCAAACCTAATCCGCCTTTACCGGGCCAAACTCCCCGTGATTGGGTTGATATTGTTTCGGCAGCGTTATACACAGTCCCGTATTTGGATTGTCTCTATGGATGGTCCAAAGCCTGTTATAAACAACTGGATATAATATCTTTGTGAGGTTCTTTTGAACCACAGGTGTTACTGCAGATTAAACGAATGATTTACGAAGGGGAGGGAGACCCGGATTGGGATTATGAATATATGTCAAAATGTTATATGGAATGGCTTCACCTACTTCCCTTATGGGATAAACATTATAATTTAAAGGACAAACTACCTAAGACATTGTATGTGAATGATAAAACTTCTCGTGCACCACCACGTAGAACCAAAGTTGCGTCTCTGTATGATTCCAGCGCCGCTGCCACGACTACGAGGCAAGAACCCACATTTTTGTCCCCTCCACAAGTACCTCGTAAATCTCATGCTAAACCGCCCACACACCCAGCGCTAGCGCTAGACACTGCTACTCCCGAGACAGATACCGATGACGGAGGAATTCATGGAATTCGGCCAAACTCTCCACCTGTTAGTGGAGCAGAATTACCTCCTCCTCCGCCCGAGCTATTACAGCCAACTAATTTTTCCATGGCATGGCAGACGAAGGGGAAAGGAGGCTTTCATGTAGCTCCAGCTTCACTAGCTGATTTGACTTTCTGTGCTCAGGCTATTAATGTGCACAACCCTAAAAAGGAACCTGTTAAATGGGTAACCGCTCTCATGTCCTGTAGTGCCCATCTCCGACTGACCGGTCCTGATTATCGTTTCCTTATTCCTTATTATACTGGGCTGAGAGAGACAATGTAACTCGTTTTAAGAATGACCTCCTGCAATATCTTGCTAAATTAAGCTCTGCTGCGCAAGATCTGACACAAGTCACTGCTCTCACAATGGGAAAAGGTGAGACCGTACCAAAATTCCTAGAACGGTTCACAACCCAGTGGCGACATGTAGTACTCATGACTTACAACTCAGGCACTGTTAATGTGCCATTTGTTCCTGTCCTGCTGTCCACCACGTGTTCAGCAGGCACTTAAAATGCATTGTACTGACCGTACTAGAATATCTGTCGCAGAATTCGCCGCTAAAGTTCGACAGTTGCAAGCTGATGGTTTATTGAGTGACGCCTGTTTAAAGAATGTCGCAGCCATGATGAGTGAACCCACTGATGACACCGAGGTTAATGTGTCCGCTGTCTCTGAAACCTCAGGGAAACCTGAGGGAGCCAGTGGGTTCGGAGTAAAAGGCGCATGTCATTATTGTAAGAAACCTGGCCACTGGGCTCGTGACGGTCATTTTAAAAACAGAGATAGGCAGCAAAAGAGAGGTCAAGGTGGCCGTGGTCGTGGTTTTATGGTAAGAGGTGTCCTGCAGTATTTTCCTGCACAATCTGTCCCATATTATCATCCTAGTCAATATCAGCCCGCTCCTCATATGTATGGCCCACCTCCCGTCCCCGCTGCTGCAGGGAGGGCGAGGTCCCAACCAAACCATCAATCAGATAAGTTTCCACCACCACGTCCTCCTGTACAACAGGATTATTATTATCACAATCAATAGGGATGCCCACAGAGCTCTTGTGACCCAGTGTGCCAATCATACTTAAACGTAGCTTTTAATTCTCCTCAGATCAAGAAATTACCCATGACTGAATTAAGCGTTGCTGATGTCGTGTATGCTTTTCTTTTAGATACCGGCGCTACTATGTCCTCGATTGGAAAATTGTACACTGGGCCGTTAACCCCAAAGTCTGTGAGCTCTGTGGGAATAGAAGGGGTTGTGACTGAACAGTATCTTACACCATCTTTGCATGTGTTTCCATGTTTGGATCCTGAATTAATTTTCACGCATGAATTTGTAAACATGCCGGAGTGTCCGTTTAATCTTTTAGGACGCGACTTAATGAGCAAACTGCATCTCACACTTGCATTCTCGGGCTCTAAATTGGTGGTTTCTTCACCTCTGCTTGCAGAAACCGCAGTAAATCATCCTAAATCAGCTGTTCAATGTGTCCCACTTTCTCTGTTCTCTCACAATGAATAATCAGACCCAAGGTTACAGACTCTGCCTAACTCTCTGTGGGCAGACCAAAAGGACGCAGTGGGACATGTGCAATGTGTTCCATATCAGGCTAAGTCAAAACATTCTAATCCTGTGTATGTAAAACAATATCCCTTATCTGAATCGAAAGCATGTGGCATTGGTGATGTTATTGTTAATTCTCTGTTACAGCAAGGCGTTTTGAAGCCCTGTGTAAGCCAGTATAACACGCCTGTCAATCCTGTTCCTAAAACTGATGGCACGTGGTGATTTACACAAGACCTCAGGCGGATCAATGAGGTTGTAATACCGATTTCACCTGTTGTTCCTGATGTGTCTAGTATTATTACATTAATCCCTTCACACCATGCGTGGTTTAGCGTGGTGGATTTGTGTTTTGCTTTTTTCAGTGTTCCTGTTGCCGAGGAGACCCAGCCACTGTTCGCATTCACGCATAGGGGACGCCAGCTGACCTGGACATGCCTGCCACAGGGCTACATTGACTCCCCCGCTGTGTTCTCTCGTGTGGTAAGAGACTCTTTGCAAGATCTCCATGTCACAGACGACGCCTGTGTACTGCAATACGCGGACGATCTCCTTATCACTGCTGAGTCAGAAACTTGCTGCTGGACTGCAACCTGAGACTGCTGGAGCATCTGACTCACAAGGGATTCAAGGTGTCCCATACAAAATTGCAACTATGTAAAACACAAGTCAATATTTGGGTTTTCTCTTATCAAAAAAAAAAAAAACAGAGAAGGCTGTGAGACGCCCGGATAGCGGTTGTGAAGACTTCTCAGCTGCCCGACTACACAAAACGTTTCCATCTGTACACTCATGAACACTCTGGAATGGCCTCAGGCGTTCTGGCACAAGAGCATGGGGGTGGTTTTCGTCCCTGTGCCTATCTCTCTAAAACACTGGATTCCGTGGCTGCTGGACTCCCCTGCTGTCTGCGTGCAGTGGATGGGAGCTCTGTTGGTAGCAGATGCAGAACGGTTGGTTTTGTCACATCTTTTGGTGTTGCACACGGCCCATCAGGTGAAGCAGGTATTATCCAACTTTGAAACACAACACATGACGGCTCAGCGCAGAAGTGGTTATGAAACTATTCTCTGTGCTACCGCCAATTTGACCATTAAAAGTTCCACCGCTCTAGACACTATTGCGCATGCTTTACACCGTCTGCTAAATTCACAGGATGACACCATTCCTTTACCTGAAAATCATGATTGTTTAAAAGAAATTGTTTCTTCATGTAGCATTCGATCTGATCTGTCTGATACTCCTTTGCTTAACAGTAGGTATGTTTTTGTAGACGGATCGTGTTCTAAGCCCGCTGATGGAGTTTTCCTGTGTGGGTATGCAGTCTGTACTTTACCAGATGTGGTGACTGAAGCACATTCATTGCCATTTGATTCAGCTCAAGCAGCAGAGCTTTTTGCTCTCACCCGTGCGTGCACGATATTTGAAGGAAAAGAATCACTATTTTCACAGACTCGCGCTATGCCTTCGGAGGCATAGTAGCACATGATTTTGGACGAATTTGGCAGCAGAGAGGTTTTCGCGCTGCTGATGGTAAACCTATATCTCACTCCACTCTTGTGGATGATCTGATAGCAGCATGTAAACTTCCGCAAGCTCTTGCCATCGTTAAAGTGAAAGCACATACTGCCGAGAAAACCACTGAAGCTAGGGGTAACGCCCTCGCTGATAAACATGCCAAACTGGCTGCTCAGACTCGGTTGCCTTGTCCGTTTTTGACTCATGTGGTGCATTTCTACACTAGCGCTCTTATGCCCGGAATAGATTTAGGATTAATGCAGTCTTCGGCTTCACCCGAAGACGCTGACTATTGGCAAACGAAGAGGGCAGAGCCTAACTCTGACAGGGTATGGTACGACGATCAGAACCGCCTCTGCGTTCCGGCAGCTCTTATTTCCTTCTTGATACGAGAATATCACGGTGTGACTCACCGCTCTTGCGCTGCCGTTTTACGAGACATGAGTGCTCATTTCTGCATCAGAGACTTGAACCGACTTATAAACACACATCTTTCTCGATGCCTCATTTGCCTGCAAAATAACTCGCAAGGCTCGGTGGTGAAACACGATGCCCTTCCCCCACCGGAGGGCCCTTTCCAGTCGTTACAGATCGATTTTACACACATGCCTCGAGCAGGCCCTTTCAAAATACTTCTCGTGATTGTCGATAGGTTTTCTAAATGGGTGGAGGCTTTTCCGTGTGCAACCGAAAATGCAAAAACTGTCGTACGAATTTTGGCAAAAGAAATCATTCCGCGCTACGGCGTTCCTGTCTCAATAGACTCTGATAATGGTACTCCCTTTACGTCCAAAGTGACACAACAATTGTGTGAATACCTTGCCATTCAATGGAAGTTTCACATTCCATACCACCCGCAATCTTCCGGTATAGTAGAACGCATGAATCGAACCTTAAAAGACAAACTGAGTAAGGCCCTGCAACAGCATAGCGGCATAGCATGGCCTGATCTGCTGCCCGCTGCCCTTACTGAAATACGGATGACACCTTCTAAAACTACAGGGCTCTCACCCTTTGAGGTGCTATTCGGACGACCGTATCCCACTGCTTGGCGTCAACCTGTTAACCTTTCTCCTCTTTCAGGGAGCGGTATTGATGTGCATCTGGATGATTATGTGTCTAAACTTATCTCTACTCTGCAGGAAAAACACACTATAGTGCATGCAAAATTACCTTTTCCCTCACAGAAACCTACACACCTGTTCCGGCCCGGAGACCAGGTCCTGCTTAGAGTGCCGCGGTGGAACAAACAGTTGGGCGAACCGAAGTATCGGGGGCCATTCGAGGTGGTGGCTGTGACACGAACCGCTGTTATGACAACTGAAGGCCCCACCTGGCGTCATGCCAGTTGGCTGAAACCGGTCCCTGTTTCTTCTGTGTGAATGAATAATAACTCATATATGAATAATATGAATGAATATATATATATAATATATAATGAATAATAACTTCTCACTTCTCTGTTTATAGGTTCCCGCTCCTTCTGTGGTCCATGATTGGATGTATGTTTGAGACACTGCCTCTCCTCTGAAGAAGTGCTTCCATCTGATGAAGAGCTCCTGTCACTTTTACACATACACATATAGGATATTATTTCGGTGTAACCATAGTATTAAACATAACGTCATGTACTTGATTTTGTTATTTCTAATGGCCATTGTGGGCCCTAGTTTTCCATCCAGTACCGTGTCTCCTAGTCCTGTACATGCTACTGACTTAAGCCGCCCTCATGGCCCTGCTCCGGCTACGAGCTTTGGTGATCTGCCTATTGAACATTTTAATCAAAATGCGTTTTACAAATATTCGGTTCTTACTGTACAACAGATGCAACTCCGGAAGTCGTGTTTCGTTTGCACTCTAATGCCCCATAGTACTGTTAGCCCCTTTTTTCCTTCACCCGCGCTCCGAAACGTATCAACACACCTGGTGCTCCGTCGCTGCAGGTTTCCGCGTGTCTCGAAAGTTTCAATCGGTTGCACGGTCCCACTCCAACCATAATAGCACCCGGCCCGAACGTATGCACTGTGTACCATACAACGTTACTGGGAGTAACAATAAGTTATTATTTGGGGTTGATCACCCGAATGTCCCCGGCCTAACCAAATATTGTTCGCTCCCATTGTATAATCACGAGCGCAAGAGTCTAACAACCGGAACCTATTCTACGAAAGCCAGAACAAATTATACCAATTGTCTCGACCCACTAAGTGTTTGTGAAGAAGAAGGGGCCTTTATAAGCCCTTGGCAGGTAACGCCATACTCATTTCAACAAGTTGTACGCCTTTCAAAGGAGACTAAATTTCCTGTGTTTTCTCGTAGGACATTCGATGAAATAACTAAACCTTTTATCCCCACACGAGGGACCAACAAAATCACCCACAGAAATATGGGTACTCTATCTGATGAATATTGCGGTGATGTCGTCCATTCACCCCGCTTGACTCATGCCAACGCTACAGTTAACCTTATAAAAGTAGGAGCAAATGGTTGGACCTATGAAGGTGTGCAAGGCTGTCCGTTCGGTTTTCCAATTTTCGGTGCGTCAGAGTTGCAAGATCACTATTGGATATGCGGAAGCAGAGCATATGCTACCCTACCACACGGATGGTATGGTACGTGCTCTATCGCTCGCCTCACGGACGGAATGTATGTCGTTACTGCCGAACACATTTTTAATCATCCGAAGGTTCGTTCTTTTGAAGCTAAGGTGTACACACGAATTCGCAGTCGCCGTAGGTCCGTGTCTTTTACTGCACTGGACCTCGCAGAAGTGCCAAAACAATATCAAGTTTCGAGTCACAGTAGACGTTTCTGGACTTCTCTGTTCCCACAGATAGGCATGGTAGAAATGTGGAATTCGGCGGAAGTAACCCACTACCGCCTGTCGATGTCCATGAATTCCACTGAGGACGCTATTGGAGCAATTAACGACGAACTGACAGCTCTCCGTTTAATGACAACTCAGAATCGTCTCGCTCTCAATATAATGCTCGCTAAGGAAGGAGGGGTATGTGCTATGGTGGGTGAACATTGTTGTACCTTCGTTCCTGCAAATGACGCACCTGACGGGAATATCTCGATAGCCTGAGCAAAGATGCGGACCGTAGAGGAGGCTATGCAACGTGACATTGAGGGAAGGAACACCTGGGGCATGTGGTGGGACTGGTTTGGTTGGTTCTCTCCATATGCCTCATTCCTTCTACCCGCTGTCATCTTCATAGTCGCTTTTTGCCTCTTTGGCCCATGTATATGCGCCTGCATCCGAAAGAGTATTTCGTCTGTACAGGATTCCGTGACCATGGCTCTATTCTCTGACCAGGGTGCATCAAATCCCGTATATCATCCGGAACAACTTGCATACGAACCTCATTCCCACCCTGGTGGTTTTAATAACTATCTCCATGATCACGCTGATCATTATGGGCCGTATAAGGAGTAGGTTGCTTATGTTGTCCCTGCTTGCGCGGGACAAAAGAGGGCAATGTTGGGAGATATGTCTCCATACATATATTACTCCTGTATTTCTGTAAGAATATGTGTGTTATAATAGAACAATATGGGCTCTGTTGCAAGGTCTGTTGCCACTTAAGCTTCCTGTTTTTCCTCTGTGCAGGCACCAGTGTGCTGATGTGGCGAAGGCCATTGCAACCCAGACTACTTATTATTTTTCCATAAGCATAACACTGATAGCTGTTTTGACTACTCTAAGAAATGCTTGATTAACAAAAGGGCATCTCACCCTTGTTATTTTCCACATGACTGAACTTGTGAAGATCCACCCAGGGTGGGCATATTTAGCTTGTTTATCTATGCATATATATACTCTGTATGTATAACAATAAATCAGATGTCTTATCGAAACCTCTCTTCTGGTGGCGTTCTTTAAGACTCTCCCAGCGCTGGTAAGCTGACAAAGAGAACTTCAATCAATCCATAAACTTGGAGCTCGAGGACTGAAGGCTGACGGGAGGAAGAAAATAAGAATAAGAGTGACCTGTCCACTCTTGACCCTAACAATTACATTGTACTTGTTTATTATTTCTTGCCTGCTAAAATCCTCTTTCGCCTCCTCCATTGCATCTTCTATACACTGTACAGGTAAAAACCCTTCTTTAAATTCATATAAAACATCTCTAACCCTTGTAATTCCCACCTCCCACCACTTCTTTAAAAAATCTCTTTTCCTTGATTTAAAATGCTGTTGTTCAAGAATAAAGGCTGATTTAAAATGTTCTCTCTGCCTTGGGGATTAAAATGTACATTGGTTAAGAATTTCCCCCAGGCACTCATCATTTCCTTATAAAAATCTGGTAACCCTTCCATCATCCAGTTCTTTGTTTTCATCCATAAAATATTATCTCCCAAATTAAAATTCCCACATTTGTTTATAAAATATTCCATTGTTTTTTTCCATGCTGATTTATTTTCATCATCCATATACTTTTTTATTAGTTTCACTCTCAGACTGTTTTTCCTTTGCTCAACATCCATTAAACCCAATCCCCCCCCTTTCCACTGCACCTATTAAAGTATTGTACGCGATTCTTTGTGGCTTTCTGTCCCATAAAAAATCTAAAAAACATTTTTTCAGCCTTCGTTCTGCCCACAACGGCATAGATGACACATATAAAGTATACCATAACTTGGACACCATCAACACATTTAAGATTAAAACTTTCTATTTTAAATTAAGAGTCCTCAGTTTCCAAAAGTTCAGTTGTCTTTCGATACCTCCTAGTATGTCTTCCCACATGGTTTCCCTTGCTTTTTTTTCATCCTTCCCAATTAAAACACCTAAAATCTATTTCTTTTGTTTCTTTGAAAGTAAAATGCTTTGTTAAATCTGTCACACCTCCAAATCTTATATACACTGTTTTTTCTTCGTTTACCTTGCCTCCTGAGCCCTTACAAAACATCTGTACTATTTCCATGACTTTTTTAACACTCTCCATTTCTTTTACTATCACTGTTGTATCATCCGCATATTGAAATATTTTGTCCTTTTCTCGATTTGCTTCAACCCCTATTCCTTTTATTTTTTCTCCTTGCTTTATGGCTAGTCCTAGTGGTTCTGAAACGAGTGAATACAGAAGAGCTGATAGTGGACATCCTTGTCTTATGGATCTTTTTATTTTAAAACACTGTGTTAAAAACCCATTACATTTTATTCTCGTTATTGCGCCTCTATATAAAATTTTAATCCATTCTATAAAATTCTCTCCGAAACCAAAACTCTTTAAAATTCCAAATAAATAATCATGTTCCACCCTGTCAAAGGCTTTTTCAAAGTCTAAACTAATTACATAGCCTTCTCTGTTTTTGATTTTCATGTACCCGATCATATCTTTTATGCTTATTGTTGTGTCTGCTATGTCTTTGCCTTTTACACCGTACACTTGATTTGTTTTGATTATACTTGGCATTACTTCTTTTAATCTGTTGGCTAAGATTTTTGCTAAAATCTTTAAATCTGTGTTGAGCATTGTAATCGGTCTGTAGTTATTTAGGTCTACCCTTTCTCCTTTTCTTTTATATATCAACTTCATCAAACCCATTCCCATTCTTTGGTTCATCTCTCCTTTCTAAAAAACCTCTTCATATACTTCTTTTAAGGTGCTGGTTATAAAGTCCTTAAAAACGATATAAAACTCACTCCCCAAACCATCTATACCTGGACATTTCTTTCTATTTAATTCACTTATAGCTTTTTTAATCTCTTCCTCTCTTATGGCTTGATCACATTTTTTTTTTATCTTCCTCTCCCACTTTTGTTTGCTTCAATAGTGATACTTTTTCTTCTTCTTTTACTCCCTCTGTATTAAATAGCTTTTCATAATATGCTTTTATTACTTTCAAAATTTCCTCATTTTTTTCTACTACTTCTCCATTTTCTCCTTTTATTCCTTTTATTGTTTCAGATTTTCCTTTTCTCCTTTCCAGATCGAAAAAGAATTTTGTGCACTTTTCTCCTTCCACTATATACTTTGCTTTGCTTCGCAAGCTCGCACCTTGATATTTATTTTCTTCCATTTCTTTCAGTTTTTCCTCTATTACTTTTAGTTTTTGTATATCTTTTTTTTCTCATTTAATTCTTTTTCCCATCTTTCCCTTGTTTCTCTTTCCTTATTTTTTTTTGCTTTTCTGTATTTGTCTGCAATATTTTATTGTAAACTTTTTCACTACATACTTGACATTTTCCCACCATATTCTTTTATCTTCCACATACATTCCATTTTCTTTTTCTTTTTCAATGATATCTTTTATCTTTTCAACATACTCTTCATTCTTTAAAACCTCTGTGTTTAAGACCCATACCCCTGGCCCTCTTTTCACTGTACTCCAATCTATTTGCATATAAAGTGGCTTGTGATCACTTAGGCTTGTTTCTTCATACCTCAACCCTTCTATAAAACCTTCTATGTTCCTTGTACATAAAACAAAGTCTATTCTTGTTTTGCACATAAAATACCCGACTATTTGCCTCCTTGAGTATTCTTTTTTCTTTTCATTCCTTTCTCTCCATATGTCAATCATGTTATTTTCTTCCATCAGTAATTTTAGCTCTTTTCTTCCTGTGTCAGTTTTAAAAACCATTCCCTCAGCCATATCCAATTTACTAAACACTGTATTAAAATCCCCCATTATAATAACTTGATTGTGCTTTTTTAAAAACTCCTTTAAAAACTTAAAATACTCTCTCTTTTCCTGCTCCCCTGTTGGTGCATGTACATTGACCACCACCACTTTCCTCTCTTCATATTCTATCTCTACTGCCATACATTTCCCAAATGTGTCCTTATACACTATTTTACATTTTATATCTCTATTTTCTTTTATTAGTATTGCTACTCCTCTGCCAAACTTATCATCGCCATTGTTATAGAATATTTCCCCATCCCATCTTTTCCTTATTTCATCTATATACCCTTCTCTCCAGTTAATTTCTTGTAAAACAATCACATCTTCCCTTTTACACATTTCTTTCACTTTTTCAAATTTTCTTACATTTAAAAGTCCTCTAGCATTAAAAGTAACAATTCTTAAAATCATAAAACAGAGAAAAACGTACATCAAACTCATCTATTCAGTCCATCCCGCCCAAGTCCTTTAGAGACTCATACCTGTTTTCATGTTTCAGTACATCCTTTTTAATCCCTCTTTTTCTGGCTGCTTCCAAGCTTGGCATAACCTTTATTGATCGTCATCTTTTCATAGTTGTCACTGTTTTATCCTCCATTTCTTCCCCCTCTTTAATTTCATTTTCAACACGTTGTTCATTACTCCTTTGTTCTTGTTGTTCTACTCTGTCCAATGCACTTTCCATAGTATCAGTCATGTCTAATTGTGTCCAGATTTCTCCCTCTTGTTCTATTCGCATGCTCTGTTTGTTGCACTCATTCGTCTGTTCTCCATTATCTGTGATTTCTGTTATTTCACTGACCTGTGTTCCTCTGGTTTCTTCTTCTTGCTCCTTCTCGCCGTCTCCTTCATGCTCCTGCCCGTTCATCTGCTCCTCTTTTTCCTCGTCACTCTCCATCCAGCATTCACACTTGTTTAAAAACTTTCTGCAATCCGGGCACTTCACCGTGTTGCAGTCTCTTGCAAAATGCCCCCTCTCCTCACATTTATAGCACATAAAATTAGGCAATCCTTCACCACATGATCCGGGCTCATGCACAGACGACAAGTTTTCACCTGGTGACTGTGCATCACCCGGAAGTACTGCAGTCCTTCTGCCGTTTCCATCTTGGTGCTATATGGGAGGGACTTCACCTCTCTCGGGAACCTTGTTTTAACAAATCTTGTCCCGTCCTCAATGTTTGTGCCCGGATACATTCTCCTTTTAATTTTAGAGACGGGGATTACCCCCCATCCTTCCAGCTTTTTAACAATGTCCTCATCATCCAAATAAACAGGCAGATGCATGAAGGAGACCACATAATCCCTGTTGTGTAGTCTTTTCACTTCACAGTTTATGCCTTTAATTATCAGTCCGTCCATTAAGTTTTCTATTTCTTCCTCTCTTTCAAGTGTCACCTCATATTCTTTTAGCTGCTTTGGTCTCACCGCTAAGATTTTCCCCTCTCCGATTCTTTCCGTCACCGCTTTAATGATGTCCTCTGCTCTGGCATCTTTCACATTTCCCAGATCCACCGTTGCTTCTTTCATGTACACTCTCTTGTCGATTTCTTTCCTTTCCACTTTCTCTTTTCCGTTGCCATCTCATTGTCGTTTATCCGGTCCGTTTTCATATCCATGTCGTGTTTCTCCTGCCATTGCCGTGTCCGATGCCTATGAGTCATCCATTTCAAACAAAAAAAACACGCAAACTATGTTTAACCCCCTCCCAAACAGCCCGTGCTGCTGGGAGGATTAAAACAAACAAACAAAAAATAAACACTGATGAAAATAAATACTTATTAAAACTCAAAACAAAATATGAACACAAAACTTTTGGTGAGCCTCTCTCACCTACAGCAGCCAACACACTTCTTCTCTGGTGCTACTCTCTAGCGCCGTCGGGGTGGTATGGCCGTAAGCAAAAGCTACCACCAAATGTGGCCTATTTATATAGTGGAAGCAACATTTCACAGACTGACTAACTGACTGATTGATTGATTGATTGATTGATTGATTGGGTCCCTTCCAGACCTGTGTCCAATCTATATCCCAAAAGAGGATGTTGTG
>JAOVVB010000016.1:5799300-5809967 GCA_028570985.1 Heterobranchus longifilis
TGCCACTTCATCACAGATTTATACATTTCCTAAAGATTTTAACTTTAAGATTTTCTTTAAGATTTTAACAACAGACATGTTTATCTTGGTGACCATAACAGAACCTACAATTCTTTTTTTTTTTTTTGGCTGCAAGCTACATTTTATTTGTACTCATGTGTCTGTTAAGGTGATAGATGAGAGTAAGACATTAAATTAGCTGTATGATTGCATAAAATAATCTGTTCCGGCATAACTAAAGAAAGATAAATATATGTCTAGATGTGCAGTAAGATTTTTAGAGAACCCATAATAAAGAAATAATACATATAGAAACATATACATATAAAACAGAAATGCCACCAATAATACTCTGCAAGCAAGTGACCATGCAATGAATTTTTCATTACATGTCTCTAAATGTAACTTCTCTGGAATCTTTTTAATGTCACTTTTGTACTACATCAGTTCTGACAGGCAGTAAGGTTGCAGCATGCTTGCCAGGAAAATGGTGTCCTCTTATTTCCTCTGTGACTCTGTGTAACCACTGACTACCTGGTAGGCCGTTAAACAAAATTCTCTAGTCACAGGATTCAGCTACACAATTCTAACAAGGCTTAAAAATGCTAAAACAATATGGGACCAATATCCTGATTAGGATCCTTAATAACCCAAAGCCATAATTAGTTTCTTTTCTGTAAAATATGAGCATTCAAATAAGAGTAAACACTTTAATAATAATAATAATAATAATACAAAACAACACAAATATATGCAACACTGAAACCTATTCTGGACTAACAATGAGTGACATTAGAAAAAGGTCCAGTGAAAGCCAATGTTGGCAGCTAGAGTGTGAAAAAAATAAGCATGTGCAAAAATTACACTAGACACACAGCTCCAGAGATAAAGATAAATTTCAGTTCATTTGTCCTGGATTATTTTCATATACATCTGCAAAAATAACTTCAGCCCAAAAAGACAACAAAGTTATTTGCTCGTAATATCCTTTTTTGGCGCCTGAACACAGTCTTTGCAGTATTTGCACAGTATCAACTGTTTTTTTTTTGCCTACAGCTTCCAATACAATGTTTCCTTACAACTTTCAGTATTATTTTTGAGTCTGTCATGCCTATACTAACTTGCTCTATGAAAGGAGCTATCAGACAGTTTTAACAAGAAAAAACCCTGAATTTAATGCTTAAAAAAGTGATAGTGGAGTATGAACCATGTTGCCAGATTGGTTGCTTTTCTTTTCTAATGTTTTAACAGCTGATGAGATGGGCTCAGAAAGGCCTTGAGCAGGTTATATTATTAAGTGAAGTTATATTGTTTTCTGGTTTATGGTAAATTTGGTTACATTTTGAACCACAGACAGAGTGATAAAATACATCTTTGAGTTAGGTGTAGATATTGGTATAGAATAAGCATAACAATACAATTTGAAGATGTGTCAAATTGATGTTGTTATTATTATTATTAGTAGTATTAGTATTTTGCCACTAGGATCCTGTAGGCTCGGATTATCTAGCTCCCCTGACACGAATGAACCCAGTGAAAAAGGCAAAATGAAATGAGAAAATTAGATGATAACCGAAATGTAACAGCGCTTGTTTCCTTATGCATCCCGCGTGTCTACCCCTCCGTTAAAGCCCGAACACGAGCGTCTTTAAAGCTCCTCTCATAAACTACTGAGCAATCCACAACTATCAAATGCACTTACTGTGGTACATGAGCTCTCCTGTTCTCGCCTCCTCCAAGCGAAGCTTCTCGCAATCCAATCTGAACAGGATTTATCCTATTCGTCGAAATATTGGATAGCAAAGCGGTCGCTCTTAACGAAACTCTTTTTCGCGCTGCTGGATGTAATTTGTCTGCATAGTACCGCGTAATAAGGCTACCGCTAAGCAGGAGATGTCGCGTGCATCACATCAGCTCAGCGCAGTTTGGCGCGTCGGAGCGGCGCGCGCCTGGCCCCGCCCACTCTCTGCGCTCAAGGGCTCAGGAGGAGTGATGGAGTAAGCTTCAGGCGACGCCAAGCCTAAGTGGCCGAAACTGGCATACACTGGCACAGTTAACACACCTCCTTTTAAATAGCAGTTAACCCCATTGTGGACTGCACAGTTTTTTTTTTTATGCTAACAAAGCAGGATCTGGACAACCCATGTTCACTTTTGTGGCTGGGTTAGGGTTAGGGTAAAAAACAAAACAAAAAAAAAAACATGTAGCTAATAAAATATTCATCCTCGCCTTAATGAGAACATAAATTGTGGAACGTGCATAGGTTCCTTCGTGTGCGCGCATGGGGAGTGGGAGTAGATGAAATGCCCCCACAAAGACTGAAATATCTGACAACATGTGGGGACATTTTTGTATTTTACTGCACAGCCAGGACTGTGTTAGTGTGTGTGTGTGTGTGTGTGTGTGTGTGTGTATACAGTATATAGAAAAAATATATATGTATAGACAGACACGCGCACAAAAACGTGAATTCTTGAAAAACAGAAGTAAAGGGGGCGTGACATAAGTCCACTATTCAACCTGAAATATGCACATTTTAGCAAATACAATTAAAAAAAAAATATATATATATATATATATATATATATATATATATATATATGTGTGTGTGTGTGTGTGTGTGTTACCTGATTATAGTCATCTTTTGTCATGAACAGTAGTCAGTAGGGATCAGACATCACAAGCAATGACTTGGATTTATCCACTAGGTGGCACAAGATAACAAGTTTAAAGTAAAAAGGACACCGTACGAATGTTGCGACAGGAACTAGATTACACTTGTAGTCTGAGGGTGAGCTTGTTTTTGCTGGTGATATATGTCAGTTCTTTGTGGCATGGTCCAATTTATGGTATGCACACCTCTTTTGGCCCCCTTCTTGAAATGAATTCAACCTTTGATCCACTTCAGTTCTCTGTTATCCACACATAAGCCCTAATTATAGCAAGTGGGATTCAAGGAAATCTTCTCCTTTTAAAACAGTCAATGGGAAGCTGATAATTGAAGGGGGAGTAAATTGAATTCCTGATAGGATTAACCAGAAAGGAAGGCAGCAAGTCAGGGAGAGTGCTGGGAAGGCAGCAACTGTGGGCATGACTTTCACTGAAAGCTCAGACTGTCAGGCTGAATTTATTTAACACTCCTATGAAATACATATTCTCAAAGACTTGGGATGCTATAAGGTCAGTGATGAGTTTGGGACTAATTGTGAACTAATTGACTTAGTAAAAGTTACTTCAAGTTATGACACTAGTAGTGAAACTTGAAGATTGGAAGCAAAATGGGATAGACTTAGGTATGTCTGCTTGTTCTCACATTGCAGCTGCTCATCATGTGGGCAGACATTAAACCTCAGACCATCTGTCTTTTAGCTATATCAATATATCAGTGCCTTTGAACCATGAAATGTTTAAGCCTAGTTTAACTTGATTATTGCACACTGAGCAGAAATGGATCAATTCTCCAAGGCCTTGTTTAGACTCACAGCCCAAATCTGATTTTTGGTGTACATAGATTGGAATCAGTTTGTTTTCATGTAGTCTGAACAGTAAAAAATAAATAAATAAAATTATCTGTTTTTTGCAAATCCAATCAGAACCATATCCAGAGGTGGTTTGGAATCAGATTCAGAACTGATTCTTAATCTCATTTCAAACTGTTCATTACATCATTTACAATGTGATGGGGAAGTTCAATTCCACACAATCACATAATATGGACCAGGATCTTTGGATAAAAAAAACGAGTGCAAAAATAGTGGAAGAAATGGAGATGGAAATGGAGAACAGTAGTCCCTGCACAGAGGACGAAGTGAAATGTCTGATGGCATTTTGTATGGGCAAAGCTAAAGGCAATGTGCAGAAACTGGGCGATATATCAGGAAATATACCAATGCATGCTAGAAAGGGGATTCAGATTGGGCTGGTGTTGGATACAGTAGTTCACAATGTCAGATTTATAAAAACAAATCAGATTGTCATGCAGTCTAAACAAGGCATAAATGTTATTTGCTAGGGAGGTGTGCAAGCATGTGAATGGATGTGCTGTTGATTCATTGATTCTATAAAATGTTCCTCCTCGACAAAATGCGACAAAAAGTGTGTGTATATATACAGATGAGCAACATTTAAAAAAAAATTTGGCTTGATAAACGAGCAAGTCTTAATATAACTATCATCGAGCATGCACTTGTTGTTTTGACACCAAGCACCATGTTTTCACCGAATAGAGACTTACCTACTTCTACTACTTTCCCCCTTCCTCTGGTCTTAATCACTACAGCCACGATTCTTTTCAATGGTAAAGTGCAGGTTAATTTGTTTTATTTTTACTTCATATTTTGTATTAATTATTCTTATATGAATATTTCTTATGGGTAAAATTTGCTTTGATATATGAGTGTTTTGATATACAAGCATGCTTCCGGAACATGAATTATGCTCGCAATCCAAGGTTCCAATGTGTATATATAATATATATATGTATACACACACACACATCGTAAATTAATAAATCATGAATGAACTGTGATTTTTGCAAAGCTGAAAGTTACAGTAGATTTTACTCGCCACACTCAGGCCTGATTTTTGCCAGGTGTTGAACCAATAAATGTTTTAAATAAAACCTGTCTGAAGTGAAGCACACTAAAAAAAATCTTAAACAGCAACACATCATGCCAAAACAGAATGAGAATCAAATCACTTGACAAGTATCAGTCTGGAAAGGGTTACCAAGCCATTTCTAAGGCTTTGGGACTCTAGCAAAACATGGTGAGAGACATTATCCACAAATAGAGAAAACTTGGAACAGGGGTGAACCTTCTCAGAAGTGACTGGCCCACCAAAATTGCTACAAGAGCACAATGACGTCTCAACCACGGAGCTTATGAAAGACCCAAGAACAACATCCGAAGAAAGGCCTCACTTACTTCAGTTAAGGTTGGTGTTCATGATTTAACAATGATTCAAGAAAGAGACTGAGCAAAAGTGGCATCCATGAGAAAAAGTTTCAAGGTGAAAGCCACTACTGACCAAAAAGATAAAGATTATCCTTTAAGACTCAAAAAAATATTAATTTAATACTTATTCTTTGTACTGATGGGACAAAAGTTACTGTTAGAAATTGTTAAAACTGTTGCAACTAAATGGAACCACTGCATTCTACCAAAAAGTCCTGAAGGAGAATGTCTGGCCGTCTCTATATATACAGTATATATAATGTATACATAATATAATATACATTATATATACTGTATATGTGTGTGTACACGCTACTGCTCAAGAGTTTGGGATCACTTGCAAATTTTGTTTGTTTTTGTTTAGTGATTTATTTTCTACATTATACAACAATACTGGGGATTTCAAAACTATGAAATATAACATATGGAATTAGGTAATTATGTAACAACAACAGTCAATTGTTATTTTAAGACACGGAGGTCAGCCTTTTCATAATAGTTATTGTAAGAACAGTATTGTTAAGTGCATTTGCAAAACCCATCAAGCACTATAATGAAACTGGCTCTCATGACATGTATGTATGACAGCTGCAGTATGATTGAAACATGAAGTATGAAAAGGTTTGATACTGATATGTGTCTGCAGCGGTGTGGTTGTCCATCTTCTAAAGTTCAAGTTAATCCTCATTTATGTGTAAATGAGAATCGTGTAAACAAGAAATGTGCAATGTATGAGCAGTGTGCAAATTTGCAATGTAGCAGGTAAGGCGCTACATCCTGACTCTGATGTGTAAGCATGGATGTAGAGTGTGTGTTTATTGTGTGAAGGAAACAAAAGTTGGTAGTGGCCATGCAGCAATACTGTATGTGTTGAGTGAGTACAGCAGGGGGCTCCACCAGTGCCGAGGGTGAGGGAGGATGAGACATGCCTGTCCAACCGTATTGCCTGTGGTCTGCCAGTCAGGAAATTGGAGATCCACTGACACGGAAGTAGTCCCAGGTTCTTCAGCTTGGTGGTGAGTGTGGAGGAAATTATTGTATTAAAATATTATAGTTAATTATAGTCAATAAATAGCACTTTAACATAATTCCCCTTCTTAGTATTCAGGTGACCTACTGTTGTATGTAGGAGATGTATGATGGCATCATTAGTATGCAAACTGTAATGGGTCCAGTGATGAAGTCTTACTAGCTTTTAAAGCACTTCATAACAAATGAGGACAGAGCTACAGGGTGATAGATGTTGAGGCAGGCAGGATGGGGTTTCTTTAGGCCAGGAACAATAATAGACTATTTGAAGCATGTGGGGATTACAGATTGGGACAAGTAGAGATTGAATATTACTGTGAAAACATCAGTAATGGATAAGCAGTTAGAACTCAGGTGTTAACTGCTCAGTTCAGGCTTTAAGGATCTGACCTGAGATACTGTCTGGTCCTGCTGCTTTCCTGGTGTTCACTCTCGTGAAGACTCTCCTCACATCATGCTCAGAGATGATAAAGGCATTTCCCATGTTGGGATACTCCTTCTTCCTGCTTCCACTAGCACTACTAGCACTGTTAGCATGGTTAGTGCCGTTAGCACTGCTACCCGCAGTCTTGAAGTGAGCATAGGTGTTCAGCTCATCTGCAACTATAGTCATAAGTCCCTACCACAGGCTCATAGTGTCACTCTGTTGAGCTATGACTTCTGTTTCATCCTGTAGCACTGCTTCACCTCGCCTGGTTTTATTTACCCATGGCTACGGCTCTGATTGGGAAACAATCTGATAATAGTTTTCCAATAATTCCAACAATGGCCTCGCTCTGAGTTATGGCTTCCTGTTTAAGCCTTTGTTTATATTTTGGCATGATAAAGGTGGTGGCATGGTCAGATTTCACAAACAGGAAATTTGTGGTCATCAATTTGTGCGGAAGAGGGTACGGGCGCTGCACGAGAGGGTTTTTTATTTTTTGTCGGAGGTATGATCTTTTTTGACCATTAAAGCAAATTAAGCAAAAACATTATCGTCAGTTAGCATTAATTTAGTACTGATTTTCAGCTAACCGCTGAACTGATTAAGATATCGTTAGAACAAGATAAAATTGACATCAATAAAAAATCAAGAGATTTGACAACAGGTCATGTTGGAGTAATTTACACATTTGAATATCATGACATGATTATAATACATCACCGGATCACCACAACTCATTAATTATGCATGCACAGGCAGTTACCATATATATAAGTTTTGCTGTTTATGTTCTCTTAAAGTGTTCTTTTTAGAAAATGAGTGGAAAAAGAAAATGATCAGGTGAACAAGGCAGGATGTGATGCAAAGATCAGGAGCAGAAAAAAAAGCAAAATAGAAGTAAGTCGCCTAGCCTAATTTATGGAGAATTTGTAATATTGAGGTCACATGCACACAATTACCACTCTTTGTCATAAGCTCCTGCACCTGCTTCAGAGTTGCTGTAGGCCCATTGGTAGCCTCTCTGACCAGCTTCCTCCTGGCTCTTTCATCCAGTTTGGAGCAACATCCTGATCCACTGAGGGTCTGTTTTTTTTTTTTGTTTTTTTTTTACCAAATATCTTCCACTTTTTAATAATAGACTTAACTGTGCTTCTAGGCAGTGATAAAGCCTTTTCTCCTGATTTGTGCATGTGCACAACTTTATCCCAGAGATTTGACAGTGCCTTGCCACCCATAGTTGATTGTTTGCTTCAGTGGCAGTACCAGGGACTGAAATGCTCTAGGTTTTCACGCTAAGCTTATCAAAATGACCACAGATCACAGCTGAATGTCAAATGGCTTTGTGTGCCACTGAAAAAGTGATTAGCTTCATCTGCTGGGTGGGGGGTGGTATCAGTGATTCTGTTTACAGTATATATATGTCCAAGTGAAGGATATAATACCAACATGTCATGGAGAGAAGAAAAAAAATATATATATATTTTTATTTATTTATTTATTTTTCCATGATATAATATTTTTCCATATTATATCCTTCACTTGGACAAGTGAATATAGCTGGATAAAACAAAAACTCTGTATAATCTTTTCTCTACCCACTGCATGCGTGTGTGTTTAACATGTAGATGACTGCCGATGATTGCTTGTTTTAAATGTTCAGAAAGTGTTTGTTTTAATGAGTTTTTGTTTATTTGTTCAGATGCAATTTTGCCAACCCCAAATATTGTTGTCATATCATTGAAGTCACACTTCAATGAAAATTATACTTAATCTACAGTATCTTTTTTTGTGTCGTCATAAACAATGTGCTTAGAGAGGTCACATTATGCTGTTCTTGCACTTTTCTTATATCTCAGTTAAAGCAAGGCCACACCCATATCAAAGGATTAAAAATTGATGAAAAAAAGAGGGGAGATGTTGGGCTAAAAAGCAGCCCATTGCATCACTGCCTGACAAACAACCTATATCAATTTGGAGACTATTAACTAAGCATCTCAGAGTCAGAAATTGACAGAGTGACACAATTATGGTCCTACTTTTAGGAGTAGGAGTAAGAGCTATTTCTCAATATTCTTAAAATAGGAAATCACTCCTATTTCCACCAAAATGAGCTCCAGAAGTGTCCTACCTGGTTTGGGGTAGGGAGAAAATGGTGTTCAGGCAGAGACACCACAGATCATGCACAGAGTTGTGGGCATCATCTATGACGCACTTTATCGTATTTATATATACTTTTTATGTAAACATATAAAATTATTTAACTGTACACAATTTTTTACTTGAAATTCTCTGTTATTAGCATCACTTCCTTAACTCGGCGTAGCCCCATTTTTCATACTCCTCGAGGGTATGTGCAGCAAACTGACAGGTGATATTTATGCGTTTAAAATCACCATCCATTCATTTTTTATCTTTAGAGGTAAGAGAAGGGCAGGATTTTTATTCTATTATTTGTTTACATTTTACTAGGGCACTGGTGGCTCAGTGGTAGGTGTTTCGCCTGCCATGCGGAAGGCCCGGGTTCGATTCCCAGATCGATATGGGCCCAGAACTGCAATTCCCAGAACTACAAACATGGTTACTCTCCACCTGCAGGATATTACTGCCCGGAACTCAAATTAGACACATTTGTTCGTAATCAGTGACCTTCTGTTTAACCAACTTCTGAACTTTGCAAGGTAAATATTTAAGCTGCGTTTCATTCCGAAGTAGACATGCCTACTTCCTGCTCCATTTGCAGAAAATGTCAGTGTAGGCAAGTTCCCTCGCCAAAATCCACCATTTAAAACACTCTGCGAAGTCACCAACGCAGACGTCACTTTCTCCATGCTCTACCATGATAACATAAGCAACTCCGGTATCTGTCACTGCTGCTGTGGACATTAAATATTGAATATTTAATGAAACAAAAACTAATACAATTATTAAACATATGCTAATGAAACATGTATACTGGAAAAAATATTGAATAATAATAATAATAATAATAATAATAATAAAAGTAATAATTGATTACATATCAGGTGCTCTTTATTTATTGTGCTTAGTGTAAAGAAAGAAAACACGTATATAGTTAACCTCCAGCAAAATTACACGCAGGGGTCTCGATCACCAGTACTCAGCGGTTTATAGGGAGGTGAGCATGGACGCGTTCGGAGCTCGGCCAGAGCAGTGCGGGAGAACTCACAGGTTGAGCGTTTAGGTTGACTCTGCTTCGGTGATGTGCGAGGCACAAGAGCACAATATGAGAGACGTGCTTTGATCATACTACTCACCGGCCAACGCCTCCAGGGTCCTTTTATAGTGAACTGTCGACAGGTAGATAGCAGGTGATGTGCTGTAGCCAAAGCCGGTGATTTGTGGCGCCCCGGCCCTTTTTCCGTTTTAGCGCAGCTGCTCCGGTCGTAGGAAATGTTATGGATGTGGGTTTCAGTAAATTTACATGATATAGCTCAGTGCATTTTCTCTTACCGAGCTGCTGCAGATGGTATTTCACGGGCCCCACTTGTTCTACCACCGTGTATGGTCCCTGCCAGCGGGTGAGGAATTTACAATTAGCGCTGGGGAGGAGTAGGAGCACCCGATCGCCGGGGCGGAATTCACGAGGCTGTGCTGGGTGTTTATATACGCGCTGTTGCTCCGTTTGTGCTTTTTCCAGGTGTTCACGTACAATAGGCAGTACTCGGCTTAATTTTTCTTGTAGATCCCGTACATGTTCCACCACAGAGCGAAACGGTAATGGTTGTTCCTCCCATGCTTCTTTCGCAACATCCAAGAGACTTCGCGGTCTTCTTCCGAACAATAGCTCAAATGATGTAAAACCTGTTTAGGCTTGAGGAGTTTCCCGGATCGCAAATAGAACATATGGGAGAAGCTGGTCCCAGTTTACCACTCGCCGTAACATCCTCTTTAGTGTCTGGTTGAATCTTTCTACCAGCCCGTCCGTTTGTGGATGGTATACTGAAGTGCATAACATCGGGGATGCCGATGATGGGAAGTGGGATTAATGGGGCGGGAGCCGGTTTTCGCAGCGCAGTTTTCTGACATTCCGTCCAGCGCTGACAGAAATTTCTCACTTCTGCGTCTAATCCTGGCCAGTGAAACCTGTCCTTGATCGTTTTTATTGTGTCCCTTTCTCCCAGGTGTCCGCCAAGTGGGTGTGTGTGAGCGAGGTGCAATGACGGTGTCTACCTTTTCCTGTGGAACGACCAGTAGGACCCGCAGTTCTCCTCGACACTCAGTATGGTAGTATAGGA
>JAOVVB010000016.1:5819139-5832263 GCA_028570985.1 Heterobranchus longifilis
TGTCACGCAGTGCATCCGACAGTCCAGTTCCAAATTCACAAAACTGAGCCAGTTTGCGTAATTCAGCAATGTAGTCAAAGATATTTTCATCCTTAGACTGGTTTCTATTATGGAAGCGAAACCTTTCTGCTATTACTATTGGTTTTGGGTTGAGGTGATTTTTTTTATGTGTTCACAATCACCTGAAAGTCCTGAGTAGAGGGCTTTGTAGGAGCTAATAAATTACGTAGCAGGTTGTAGGTTTTTGCACCCATTAAGCTGAGAAGAGTCGGGACTTTACTATCATTACTTATGTCATTTGCGACAAGGTAAAGTTCCACTCTTTCAATATATGACTCCCAGTCTTCATTTGCACTGTCGAATTCCTCTATTTTCCCTACACATGCCATGCTGGTGGTAGTACTTAGCTTTTTAGCTGCACGAGTTCTGCTCGTTTCTCTCTTTCCCCGTTTTGACTAGCCAATGCGGTCAAAATGATTATTCACGCAGCGGGGGCTCGCGTTGGTGTCCGTTCAGCTTGTCGCCAATCTGTTGCGTCTGTAACAACTTCATATGAAATTATGAGATGGAGCGGAGACTGCCGGTTCATTCGTTTTACTATCAATTCGCACAGAGAGAAAACACACTTAACAATTCACATAACAGTGCAGCAGGATATATGCGAAAACATTACCACAGCAACAGTCTGATCAGTACTTGAGGAAAGATCTTGGGGTGGTGATGCATTAACACTTCAGCATTCAGCATTCAGGATCTGATCCACATGACGTCTCCAAGTACTCTGTTCTCCAACATCAACGGTGTACGTAAGAGGTCCCGTCTTTGTAATTATTTTCCCAGGCGTCCATTTGTCTTTTCTGTAGTCACGTGCCAAGACTTCCTGTCCGACCTCAAAGTCCCTTCTTGGTGTTGTGGGTAAGTGAGTAAACTGTTTATTTTTATACTTCCTGTCGCAGGTTTGGTTTCAGGAGCTCAATACGAGATCTGAGGTTGCGGTTCATAAACAACATAGCAGGTGTTTGGTTTGTTGTAGCATGAACAGAGTTTCTGTAGCTGAAGAGAAAGTTATCCACCTTGTGTTGAAGGGACAAGCCCTCCTGGTTCATAGCCTTAACAGCCCTTTTGAAAGTTTGAACAAATCTCTCGGCTAAGCCATTTGTAGCTGGATGGTATGGAGCTGACCTGAAATGTTTGATGCCATTCTTTTTTGTGAAAAGACTGAACATATCAGAGGTGAACTGTGGTCCGTTATCACTCACAATCTGCTCAGGTAGACCATTCCGAGAGAAGATGGTCCTAAGAGCATTCACAGTGTTTTCTGAGGTAGTAGATTTCATTGGTATCACCTCTGGCCACTTGGAGTGGGCATCAACTGCAATCAGAAACATGGAGTTCATAAATGGGCCAGCGAAATCTATGTGCACTCTTTGCCAGGGGGCTGAAGGCCACTCCCATGGATGAAGTGGTGCTTGCGGTGGCTCATTCTGGACCTTCTGACAACCAGAACATGTTTTAGTGATGTCTTCAATTTGTTTATCAATGCCTGGCCACCAGACAGGGCTAGACTCTTCATTTTAACTGTGCCTAAGTGTCCTTCATGTAAAGTTTCTAAAACTCTGGAGCGTAGCTTCGATGGAACCACTACGCGAGATCCACACAACAGGGTTCCTTGGCACACTGAGAGTTGGTCACGCCGAGATGAGAACTCTGGAAACAGGGGATTGCCTTGGGCTGGCCATCCTTTTACTGTGATTTCGAAGACTTTTGACAAACTAGGATCCAGCCTTGTTTGTCTTTGAATTTCCAAGTTTGTTACCGGCAGTTGACTTACCACCGTCGTATGGTACACCTCTGCTGGGTCTGCAGAGTGGGACTGTCCTCCTCCGGTGGTTGACAATGGCAGCCGTGACAATCCGTCTGCATTGCAATGGTGCTTGGTCCCTTTAAATTTAATGTCGTAGCTGTGGGCTCCCAGGAAGAGCGCCCAGCGTTGTAAACGGGCTGCTGCAACCACTGGAATGCCTTTGCAGGGGTTAAAGATTGCTACCAGAGGTTGGTGGTCTGTCACAAGTGTAAACCGTCTCCCATAAAGATAATGGTGGAACTTTTTGACACCCCACACTAAGCTTAGAGCCTCACGGTCGATCTGTGCGTAGTTTTTCTCTGCACATGTCAGTGATCTTGACGCATAGGCAATGGGGCGTTCAGATCCATCCGCCATGATGTGTGACAAGACACACCCTATCCCATAGGGACTTGCATCACATGCTAGTCTAATGGGTTGTGCTGGGTCATAGTGGGTCAGTACTTCATCTGATGTAATCAGTCTTTTTGTTTCATCAAATGCTTTGTCACATTCCTGAGTCCACTCCCATTTTTCTCCGATCTGCTGTAGTGTGTTCAGTGGATGCAGCAGTGTGGATAGGTTTGGGAGAAACTTATGGTAATAGTTCACAAGACCCAAATGTGACTTCAGCTGTGACACGTTTTCTGGTTTTGGTGCATGAAGCACTGCTTCAATTTTCTCTGGTGATTTGTGTAGACCATGCTTGTCTATCATGTGACCACAATATGAGATTTCATCCCTGAAGAACTCACACTTGCTTTTCTTTGCACGCAAGCCATATGCACTAAGTCTTGTTAGTACCTTTATAGATTTTCAAGGTGTTCTTCATCATTCTTACCGGTTATGATGATGTCATCGAGATAACATTGTGTTCCCGGTATGTCTTGGAGCACTTGATCCATAGCTCTTTCCCATATCGCTGGAGCTGATGCCACACCAAAAACCAGTCTATTGTATTGAAATAGCCCCTTGTGTGTATTGATTGTGAGGAACTTCCTGCTTGTCTCCTCAACTTCCATCTGCAGGTAGGCATGTGCTAAGTCAATCTTTGAGAATCTTTTTCCTCCTGACAATGATGCAAAGATGTCCTCGATGCGTGGCAGGGGGTACTGCACTGTATGCAGCACAGGATTAATGCTGACCTTGAAATCACCACATATACGCACAGCCTCAGCCTTTTTTTTTCTTGATAACAGGCACGATGGGCGTAGCCCAATCACTCCATTCAACTCTTGACAAAACTCCACATTCCACCAGACTTTGCAATTCTGCTTCCACCTTTGGACGCAGTGCATATGGGACTGGACGGGCTTTGTTAAACTTAGGCGTTGCGTTTTCCTCCAAGTCAATTCTAGCCTTTATGTCTCTCAGTGTACCAATGCCCAAAAACTGGTTCATGAGTATTTAGTATTTGTGTCAACTTCACTGTTACACTATGTGAAGCGGAGTTGTCTGTGGGTGATGTGTAAAGCTTTGATGGAGTGCCAGTCTAATTTTATCTTTCTCAACCATTCCCGACCCAAGAGGGGTGGTCCACCATGTTTCAGGACATATAAATCCAACTGCTGTGTACTTCCTTTGTATGTCACTTTCACCCGGAGTTTTCCATCGGGACACACTCTTTCACCTGTTTTAAGCCATACCTGGGTCTTTAACAATGGCAGGGAGGTGAACAGTTGTTTGTAGTCAGACCAGGAAATTACTGACATGGCAGATCCTGTGTCCAGCTCCATCTTTAACTGAACACCAGACACTTCTGGGGTAAGCCAACTTACCTCTCTGTCTTTTTCTTTAGTGATACTATGTAGCTGTAAACAGGCCAGATCATTTGTGTCAGACTCAGTTCCTGATCCGCTTTCACTCTTAGCGACATACTGTACATGTTTTACCTTGTACTTGGGCTTCCTGACTAATGGTTTCTCCGTATGTGTTTGCTTGCCATCTGATTTTTGTTTACACACTCTTTCTATATGTCCTGCTTTGTTACACTTTCTGCATCTTTTGTCCTTGAACCAGCAATCATTTGCATCATGAGAGGTTTTGCCACATCTGTAACACTTATGTTTATCATTCACTGTCATTTTATGCAGCCCACTCTCCATGCCTTTTTTTGTAGCTCCACAGCGTCTCTGTCTGCTGTCTCCATTGACACTGCAATAGACAATGCTTTTTCCAGTGTGAGATCCTTTTCTAACAGCAACCTCTTCTGTGTGCTCTGGCTGTGCATGCCGCACACCAATCTGTCACGCAGTGCATCCGACAGTCCAGTTCCAAATTCACAAAACTGAGCCAGTTTGCGTAATTCAGCAATGTAGTCAGAGATACTTTCATCCTTAGACTGGTTTCTATTATGAAAGCGAAACCTTTCTGCTATTACCTTTGGTTTTGGGTTGAGGTGATTAATCAACTGAAAGTCCTGAGTAGAGGGCTTTGTAGGAGCTAATAAATCACGTAGCAGGTTGTAGGTGTTTGCACCCATTAAGCTGAGAAGAGTCTGGACTTTCCTATCATTACTTATGTCATTTGCGACAAGGTAAAGTTCCACTCTTTCAATACATGACTCCCAGTCTTCATTTGCACTGTCGAATTCCTCTATTTTCCCAACACATGCCATGCTGGTGATAGTACTTAGCTTGTTAGCTGCACGAGTTCTGCTCATTTCTCTCTTTCCCCGTCTTGACTAGCCAATGCGGTCAAAATGATTATTCACGCAGCGGAGGTTCGCGTTGGTGTCCGTTCAGCTCGTCGCCAATCTGTTGCAGCTGTAACAACTTTATATGAAATAATGAGATAGAGCGGAGACTGCCGGTAAATTCGTTTTACTATCAATTCGCATGGAGAAAACACATTTAACATTTCACATAACAGTGTAGCAGTACTGTATATGTGCGCATGCCCTAACAACACCCAGGAAGCACTGCCACAGCACACCACTGAAAGTAGATCCAAACACCACAGAGGTAAGTATGGAGGTAAGTATGGGAACTGATATTACTTTTTACTCACAGATATGTTCTTTAGACCCCCCACTTTTTGTGGTTTAGTTAGACTAAACTTTTCTGATGCAAAGGAAAAATTCATGGGACAGCACAGCAACCTTTACTTCTTCAGGGTGTGTTTTGTGCTTTACCATTTAAATCAGTCCTTATAATAATTGTTTCTTCTGACCTGTCACTGTTCAGTAGCAATTTTACACAATTCAAACAAAATTTTTTATCTCTTTGACTTTTTCCATGTAACACAAATGGATCCCTCAGTGTAGCACTTTGTAACCACAACACATATAATGCCAACATGGGAAAATGGACGTTACAGAGCCGAAAAGTCCTTTTTTTTAAGCTGGGAATTGTCGTTGCTGAATGAGGGAGATGGAACACATGTGCAGAGCCTGAGGCTTTTGTTGGAATTTGGCATGACCACACTGGGACTTGACCATTGGCTGATTGATTCCTAAATAATGCCATCTTTTAAAAAATCTTAACTACATCTTTTTCAATGGCCTGACATCGGGAAGGACAATTTTAAATGGACTGGCCATTGCGCACTCCAAACACAACATAATAAACTGGTTAATAATACAACATTCCATAACGCAGAATCAGTGTGAGCCTTGGGCCTGTATTTACTAAGAGTCTCAGAATCATTCCTATGAAGTTAATTTAGGACAGAAAATACAGTTGTTGTTTTTTTAATTGGAAATGGCACAAATATTAATATTTAAGTCGTGAGAGATGTTACTGTGGTTTACTGAAGTATATTTACAAGCATTTCATAAGTGTCAAAGGGTTTAATTGAGAATTACTTTAAGTTTATACAAAGAGTCAATATTTGCAGTATTGACTTTTCTTTTTCAAGACCTCTGCTATTCAGCCTGGCATGCTGTCAATCAACTTCTGGGCTATATTCTGATAGATAGCAGCTTATTCTTGCTTAATCAATACTTGGAGTTTGTAAAAAAAAAATTTTATTTTTTGTTTGTCCACCCATCTCTTGAGGATTGACCACTCAATGGGATTAAGGTCCCTTTATTGTTGTGTCCATAATACAGTGAGTGTTAAATAATAATTAAAATATTGGTTAGACAATGCTAAGGTAATTTCTTAGTTCATGAGTGTGGTTGTTTATAATGTTTAGCCACTCAATGTAAGTGTTCAGCTGGGTCAGAATACCGATAATACTCAGTATCTTCAATCTGCCACCCATATTTGTCACTCAAAGTCTGTATGTACCTGAGCTGAAGGAAATCGAACCCGGACCGTGAAGGTGCGAGGCACTGTTGCCTCAATGTGCCACCTACCTACAAATCATTGGAACATAAAACATCAGTAAGAAAGGTGCAGATAATGATAGATGATTGCATGTTCTCCCCGTGCTTAGATATGCCCTAAGTTTCCTGAGATAGGCTCCAGGTCCCCGTGACCCTGAATACAGGATTAAGCGGTATAGAAGTTGAGTGAGTGAGTGATTAAATGATTCAGATTATCAAAAAAATTTTTAATTACACACATAATCTGAGTAAATACAAAATGCAGTTTTTAATGATGCTATTATTTATTACGTGGGAAAAAAATCTACCTGGCCCTATGTGAAAAAGTACTGTAATTCATGTGAGAAACAAAGTAATTGATGTGCATTAGTCTGGAAAGGGTTACAAATTCAAAGGCTTTGGGACTCCAGTGAAACATTGTCCACAAATGGAGGAAACTTGGAACAGTGTCGAACCTTCTCAGGAGTGGCCAGCCTACCAAAATTACTTCAAGAGCACAGTGATCCATCCAGGAGCACATAAAAGAACCCAGAACAACATCTTAAGACCTGCAGGCCTCACTTGCCTCAGTTAAGGTTAATGTTCACAATTCAACAATAAGAAAGAAACTGGGCAAAAATGGCATCCATCGGACAGTTGCAGGGTGAAAACCAATGCTATACAGTAAGTCTCAATAGAATATCTTGAATATCCCAATCATACGGTTTATGTTCATTTAAATAAACTTGGCATGAAAACATTGTTGTTTTCACTCGACAAGGAACAACTGTGACACGATCAGACTATGACATCACAGTATGCATCACCTCACAGTCACTAATGGAGCAAAGTTACAGACTCAACATACAAGCACCATCTGTGACAGAGAATCGCCACCTCACAGTATCTACCATGATGTAACTATGATGTAACAGATAACTCGACAAACAATACTTTGTATAACATAAACATATCCTATAAAACATCATGGACCTGACTTGGTTGTTGAACACACTGACCTATAAAAAAGAGGCTTATACATTTTTGGAGCTATGCTCCTAAAGCAAACTAAACATATTGCTTAATCATTTTCTCATTAAATGTTGAAATACCAAATGTTAACATTTTGTTATGGTATTCATTTATTCAGCTGTTCAAATAGGGGCCATTTAAAAGTGTCATGTACTGTATGGGTGCATGCATATGATTGTATATGATGTAAAAGGATTTTCAAGAATAGCCTTCACTCTCCAGCCTCATGTTTCATGTCCCTACTAGTGTGCTTACACTGGAATGAGGGGACGTGTGTGACGGTTAAAGATAACCTTAATGAGCCAAGATCATGTTCCTTCATCGCCACACCATTAAGTGCTAAATGTTCAGAATTGCATTACAGCACAGTCTCTAAGATGAAGAGCGATAAGGTGAAGTACTTATTTTACTTATCTCATCCCTGGCTGCTTTCTAAAAGGATGAATTATTCATCCATTCAAATCATCCACTGCCAAAGACGAAGGAGCCCTAACTGGCTATCAAGTGTATTGATTTCTGGAGCTTTCACTTCACATGATGGGGGCAAGTAATGGTGACAGTGCAACAGAAGCTGAAACCTGAGAGGCCCAGATAAGGTAGCAGTATTTAAAAAAAAAAAAAAAAAAGGTTTCCCCTTCCCTAACCCTTTTTCGTGCACCTTTTTTTGTCCTGATGGGCAGAATTGTACAACAAAAAAAAGCTATACAAAAAGGGCAAGAATAAAAGAGAATAATAAAAAATGCACTTTATATATGTGGCTATACGCGTCACTCAGCAGCGTCAATCAACATGATAGTTTACCATATATACACAGAGTATGCAGAGACACAGAAACTGTTATTCCCCTACAAGGCACCCAAATCCTCATGAAACACAAATGAAACGCAACACGGCATGGATTACTCCAAAAAAAGGCAAGTCCACTATGAAAACGAAACCTTTTACAGATGAATGGACAGATCAATGCATGTTTATTCTTCCTGCAGGAATTTTAAAACCAGTTTGTCTCATATGTTCTGAAACCGTGGAGCTAATAAAAAGCAATAATGTGGAGCCCCACTACGAGATGAAATACGTGTCATTAGAGCAAACATATTGGAGCAGCTGAGGGCATGTAAAATACCTGAACTGAGAACGCATTGTTAGGTGCTAAAATCAAATGTAAACACATACCTGCACCAATAAATATTCATTAGAAAAGCTTAACTTTTTAAATGTTTTTTATTGAAGGAAGAACAGAATTGAACAGTTGCAAAAATAATTAACAATGTTTTTCTTCATTTTTTCCTTTTTTTTTTTTTTACATTGGTTTACATGATTTCCAAGTAATATTCTCCTCCGGGCCAAGAGACATGCAAAAGCACAAGCATCTTGACAGTTTTTGGACAAGATGACACCCTGCTCCTGTATACCAAAGACAGCCATTTCAAAATTAGGCCTGATATCCTCGACATATGCCTCAGACAATATCTTGAATATAGTTGTCCAGAAATCTAGCAGTCTGGGGCAAGACCAAAACAATTGAGCCAGGTCTGTTTTAGCAAAGTGACATCGCTCACATGTATCATCTACATTTGCGTATATCTTTGATAACCTAGCCTTTCTGAAATGAAGCCTATGGAGAACTTTAAATTGAATCAAACCCAAGCGAGTACATGAAGTTTTACTCTGTACAAGTTGTACTCTGTGAAGTTGTAGCTGTATTCTTAGAGATGTTTGCAGCTCAATAGTAATACCTTAAATTAGTAAGTGCTAATCCCCCTTGATTTCTCAGTCTCTGAAGTAATTCCCCACCCCGTATAAATGATGAAATCAGTCTATCTAAGTTCTGAAAAAAGGATTTTGTTAGAAAAATTGGGATTCATTGAAACAAGTACATAAATCTTGGTAAAATTTTAATTTTAACACAGTTAATTCTACCTACAAGTTAGCAAATTCCATTTTTTTGAGGTCTAATTTAAATTTATCAATTAAAGGAGCAAAGTTCTCATTGTACAGGTTATGGAAACCCTGTGTGAAATTTATCCCTAGATATTTAAAGCCTGAAAGAGACAACTGAAAAGGTATATCTGTTTTCGAAATATGAAGATTCTTTTTGTTTATGGGGAAGCACAAACTTATATAGGGATACTCTGTGCTTTATTCCCCCGATATTAATGCCAGTAAACTGTTGTGAGCATCTTAACACTATACAGTAGATAGGGGTTCAATGGCTAAAGTAAAAGGTAAAGGGCTAAGGGGACAACCTTGTCTAGTACCCCTTGACAGGGGGAAAGATTTGAAACGTACTCTATTTGTAATTATAGATGCTTTAGGGGAAGCATATAATAACTTAATCAGTGCAAGAAGATGCTGAATCTTTCCAACACAGAGAATAAATATTTCCACTCCACCCTATCAAATGCTTTTTCAGCATCTAATGATATGACTGCCTGAGGGACAGGGTCCTTAGAGAATTTAGACGAGTAGATCACACCTAATAATCTCCGGATATTACTATAAAGAGTGACGGCCACTTATAAACCCTGTTTGGTCTTCTCCATTACAGTATCTAAACGAAAAACAAGAATTTTTGCCAAAATTTTAACATCGGAATTTAGGAGGGAAACTGGCCTATAAGAATTATATTTTAAGAGATCCTTTCCAGGTTTTAATAAAAGTATAATGTTAGTCCAGAAACATTTCTTGAAGAATAGGGTCTAGTTTATCTGTGAATTTTTTAATAAAAATTAGATAGCCATCAGGGCCAGGAGCTTTTTTGCTCTGCATTTGTGTGATAGAGTTTAAAATAAAAGTTTTAAAAGAAGATATCTGTATGTGCTGATCCAAATAGGTTTTCTCAACTAAATTAAGGGTGGGTATATCTATACTGTCTAAAAATTCGAACATTTCCGAGGCAGATTCAGGGCTTCCAGAAGTAATCAAATTTGAGAAATAGTTCTTAAAATATTATTAATTTGAGTAGGGTTAACTATTAAATCGTTGTTACTATTATAAATTTGGGGAGGCAGCCTTAGATTTTAACTGGTGGGCTAAAAGCCGTCCTGTCTTCTCTCCATGCTCATATATATAACCTTTAGATCGTAATAAATACCATTTAGTTTTGTTTGTTGATAACAGGTTATACTGAACTTGAAGGTTTAACCTCTCCTTATATAGTTTGGGTGTGGGGGATGTGGAATATAGGTAATCTAACTTCTTATAGAGTCAATTAGTTTATCCAGCTTTTGTTTGTTTTTTATTGAAAGTTGTTGTATATGAAATTATTTCTCCCCTAATAACTACTTTAAGTGTCGTTGAAATGAGTGTACAAAACGGATACGATACAAAAGGTTGTCTCCACATAGAAAAGCTAAACTTTGCACTGGGATTATTTAATATTTTCACTGTTGAAATAACAGCACTGAAGTGGTAGAAGTGAATTATAACTCTGGATTCGTTTTAAGACAAAACTTTATCTGATCTCCTTTTTTGATTTCTTATCTGTGATTCACTCTTCAATTACCAAACAGAGAGTTGATTTGTCTCTTGATAAAAGATGTACAACTTAGTGTAAACAAAGCATAAAATACTCAACCTTACAAATTTTATTACTTTGGATTAATCAGTTAGGCACAATTCTGCCACACAGAAAGACAGGCAGACATGCACATGGGCTTTAACCGGAAATAATAATAATATCACTAATTAGATTAAAGCTGATTGGCTTATTTGTAGCTTTAACATTTTAACTACTTTTTACAAACTGTTCTCCCGTCACCAATGGGTACTTAACTAGTACAGTAAAACCTTGGAGCATAATTTGTTACATGAGCTTCCTTATAATCCAAAGCACTCATATATCAAAGTGAACTTCCCTATAAGAAATAATTGCAACTCAGATGTTTCATCCCAAAAATAATGAGTAACAAAAACAAACCCAAAAATATTCATATTAAATGATTAATACAAAATAAAAAGTAAAAATAACAGGGAGGGGGGGGGTCTACTGTGTAGGATGACTCGCACACACACACATACTAACGGAATCATTGCTTTCTGACAGAGTCAGAGCCTCTGGAAACTGTAATCTTTAACAAGGAACCTCCCTAATGACACTTGCTTTTGCCTCCTTTTGAGGATTTCATGGAAATGTGATATTTCATTGTCATTTAACAGAGAATGGGGGCTGTTGTTCTAGTACAGTTGCTAACAAACAGTCACTACACACAAAAAAAGATTGTTTTTTGTACAATCATTGTACACAATGTTGTAGTAAACAGTACACACGCACACAGATGTTGACTATACAAGTGACGCACAAACACTGAGATTGAGAATGGGAAGCGATTACGCACAATCCTGAGCACGCGAGAGTGAGAAGAGCCATTGGCTCAGTTGTGATCATGTGACACTCTGCAGATACTACAGTACTTGTTTTAAGAACTCACTTGTTTATCAAGTTAAAATTATTTTTTATTAAAAAAAATTATCTTGTCTTGCAAAACACTCGCAGACCAAAGTTTCCCTAAATATCGTATGGCAACAAGTTATTTAACCTCAATTGATGCAGTGAGTAACTTCTCATTTTTTAATCAATCATGTCAGAAGACACATTCTGTGGTCATGGGAAAGATGTTACGTGGTAAGTGTCAAATTATTGGCCTGCATCAAGAAAAGAAAACAACTAAGTAGATTGCTAAAACTACTAAAATTGGGTTAAGAACTGCAAACTTCTTTTTATAAAACCGGAACCATCATCTTTAGAGACGAAATGTGTTTTTAAAAACATCTTGAATGATTGTGATGGGAGATCACTTAAAGGCTTGGTGGAATCAATTCAGTAAAAAATAAATAAATAAAAGTAAATAAATAAATGAATCAGTAGAACTCCTTGCTATGTTTAATTACAAGTTTAAATTACTTTCAGTAAAAACATTTCCACATGCACAATCAGAAGTGAACTCAAGCGATTGGGACTAACCAGCTGTGTAGCCTTATCTGTGAGGCGAACTGGAATAAAAGGCTTCTAGAAACACAAAGAATGGACTGTGGAGCTTTGGAAAATGGTCATTTAGTCTGGAATTGGAAAAGGATAATGTGGTCTGATGAGTCCAGATTTACAAGCCTGGGCTCTAGGGGCAGTCACGGGTCACTTGACTTTTTGTCTGTTCCTCTCTATCTGGGTGAGGGATGTGGAGTTAGTGAGACTCCTCAGCAGAATTATCAGCGACTCATAAATTAGATTCAGAAGCTCATAGGGGAAGTGGAACACATTCAGGTTAGTGATTGGTACACGCTTGATTCAGTTTTTTTTTATTTTATATTATATTATATTTTATATTATATTTTATATTATTTTATATTATAAAGGCCTGTATTTTATAACCTCTGACATTTTAACTTTCTCTGAGTCATAGTCATAAAGTTTATTCAGTCATTTTAATACTAATACTCCTAAGTCACATAGCAGGCTATTAAACAAAGAAATACTTATCTGCTAATCTATTAATAACATTAGGTACAAATACTTCAGCCAATTATGGTACAAAATGTTAGGTGTCAATCAATACCACCCTCCATCTTAAATTGCTGCCGTCTTTATTTCATTGATATAACTAAGTTACTTGGTTGTTTATTCAGTTCGGTTATGTCTGTTCTAGCTTTTAAAGTTCCAGTATTTATTAAATGAATATTGAAGTATTTGTTATTCTACATGTCAGCAAGAATCCCATCAATGGAGTTTTTTCTTCCATAATGGCATTGACATATTCGTAAATGACAATGGCAAGTATTATCAGGCTCATATATACAGTGCATTTAGTAAGACAGATAGATAGATAGATAGATAGATACGGTGGGGCAAAAAAGTATTTAGTCAGCCACCAATTGTGCAAATTCTCCCACTTAAAAAGATGAGAAAGGCCTGTAATTTCCATCATAGGTACAGTGGTGTGAAAAACTATTTGCCCCCTTCCTGATTTCTTATTCTTTTGCATGTTTGTCACACTTAAATGTTTC
>JAOVVB010000016.1:5832363-5849465 GCA_028570985.1 Heterobranchus longifilis
GCATAAGTAGCAGACACATCTCACCATTAACTGTTCAAAGGAGATTAATGCATTTTTTGGACACCTTCAGCAATCCTTTACAATGTAGACAGAAATAAAAATCAGGGGATGTCGATTGAATATAGTCTGGTTATTCGAGAAGCGGTAGTCAATACATAGATGTAACTACCCATCACTCTCTCTTTCTGACACATATCACGGGTGCAGCATAACGCGACAATGAGACAATATTATTTACCCCTGATTTGACGGGCTTCCACCCGTGACTCCTGGGTTCTTGTTTCAAGAACCTTGGTGAAATGTTGGATAGTGCCTAGGGCAGTTCTGTTAGGTAAGGTGATCTCATGATTTGAGTGGTTGGAAATGGGCACGCTCACATAAAGCCTTCAAGTGTTTCTGATTTCTAATAGGCACTAAGGTGGCGTCCCTTTCTTTTGGTTCATATAGCACAAGTGGGTCAGAGGTATCGAAGATCGAGGGTACACTACACCACATTGTAGTACTGTACTGTACTGTATTGTCCTGCCAGCTGGAATGACGACACTGTCTTTGCCGACTCTTATCATGGCTGGGTCACAGTCTGTTCTGCTGGAGGACTGGATGAAGTTGACCATTGCCCCCTCTTCTCCTTCCATCCTAAATGCTTTGTTTAGGATACTGAGAACTGTAGCCCCGGTAGCATTAAAAGGTTTCTGTCAGTTGATGATGGCTTCGATTATGTTTGTCCCAACTAAAGGCTGAAATTGGGAAAGCTGAGTAACAAAGAAAGGGACTTGCATAGTGAGATTAGCATTGTCATTACCCACTAAATTTACCCACTGGTGGAACAGTAAGTTCCAGCCACCCCTCGTAGGGAATAGCTTGCCCATTTACTGCATAGACATTAATGTCTTTTGCTGAGAAGTTCTTGTAATGGTTTCACTGGATAGTTGAGGATGTGAGTATCAACCCATTCTCAGTCAACTATGCTAACCTGAATTTAACAGAACATCTTCTGAATATCCACCGATCTGACATTTAAGCAAGCTTTTATTACCAACAAAGGGAACCTTGGATTCCATCGTATCAGGACATTTGAGTGCTGGGGAGTGTTTTCTGTTGTTATTTAGTGGTTTAGGGGTGAGACTTCCCAGCTGGAACAGGGGTTGTACTCTGGTCTCTGGTCGTCCCAGAGAGCTGTGCTTGCAGAGTGTGGGTTTAGTTGGTGAGTGTGTTCTGACTGAAGAAGTGGCTGTTCAGCTGTGTCATTGAGATGTGCTTGCAACTAATGAGAGTGATTTAGGTGCAAATATGGCTGTGTGACTGGGGATCGGTGGGGTTGGTGGGCAAAGTGTCTGACTAGATGTACGAAGTTATGTAGTCTGTGCAGGCTTCATCACTTGAGCTTAGCTCGGCAATCTCTTGGTTGTCAGAGGTAATGCTCTTCGTGACTTGGTAGAGGTCAGTGCTTGAAAGTCTGAAGACGCTCTGTTTGATGATCCATACTAGTTCCTTGCGGGCTGCAGCCATGTTTGGAACAGTCTGAATGATGATGTTGTTGGTTCATTGTAGTGTCTGATCATCCAACAACGTGGCTCTCTGGTGACTAACGCATTCGAATCTCCCGGTCTGGTGGTGCAGCTCCCTGGTGAGGTAACGATCCTTCTTTACCTTGGCCTCTTGCCTCTGACGCCATGTAAACAAACTTATTTAGTTTGTTCTGTGCCTTACTTAATCTGAACTTAATCAGTTCATGCCGTGATCAGTGCAGCACTCTAACCCAGCATTAATTGGGGTTGCTGTCTGTGACCTTTTTTTTTTCATAGTCCATAAGCAGGCTGGTGAGGTCCACTGCTTCTGGTATACCATAATGAAACATAGAATAAATTTCTTTATTTGCAGTATGATATTGAGTGTGATTTACTGCACTACTTTACTATAAAATACTTTAACATCGCCACCATTCACTCCCCCCTTATTCTGACATGCCAGTCTCTCTGGAATTGGTTGAATCGTGACTCATCAAACTACATTACTTCTTTTCCATTGATTCAAGTTCCTCCCTTTTGTCTACTACCAAATAGTAGCCTTTTATTCCTTTTAGCTTCACTAGTTTCCTTCCACATTCCAAAGACATGCAGATTAGGCTAATTGGCATAGCCAAATTACCCGTAGTGTGTGAATGGGTGTATGAATGTTGACAAAAGGTTCTACCACTGTTGTAAAAATGAGAATAAATACAATTGTTACCCTTGGCCTCCACGGACTCTAGTTGGACTTCCTAGATGGATGGATGGATAGAATAAGAAGATGCCTTGCTGTCCCATTCTTACGAACTTTTGCATTGTGCATGTTGAAATTCTCAATTTCTACTGTTGATTTAAAAAAAAATTTGGCAAGGTTAAGCCAAAAAGAATATGTTTGTTTTTGTAATTGTATTTTTGACGACATGTGCTGCTGGCCATGCCGACAGGTTAAGTGCTATCCACATGTATCTACCTGACTTGCGCACCTTGGTTATCTAAATGCCATGCTCCAAGACAGTCATTTTGTTGGACAAAACATAAAGCCCTAGCCTTCATACACAACTGAGCAAAAAGCCTATAATTTAATCTTAAGCAGGGTCAAGTGTCAAACATCACTTCTGGAGTGCTAAAACAGTGTAAACGTCAGCATTTTGAAATAATAATGTATAGTCAAGTGACGCATCACTTGCATGATGCATCAATACTAATACTGGTGTCCATTTAACACCAGACTCATGTATTCTTACTTATGCTGTTATGCTGTTGCTCAAATGAACAGACATACATGAAATGGTGACTTTATTTTTTAAAAATCTTATTTCATGATTAATAATAGGAATCAAAGTAAAGCATGTTGAAAACTGTATGAAATGTTTGAGTAGTTTAGAAAAAAATACATCAAACCTATCAAGAGGATTTAATTGCTAGCACACAACTATAACCAAGATTCAAGGAATAGTTAGTAGGCAAAATTACAACAATGCTAGTTGTGTTTATTGCCTACCCAAAACATTATTCTTTGTGCGTCCTTAACAATAAGGAATTCCAATGCAATGTAGACAAAAAGTACTTTATTTACAGATACAAGCTGGTTTTGGAACAAAACCTGCTTTTCTCCCCTGCAGTTCTATTTAACCTATTGTAACTTATGTTGCAAAATAACTCAAAATCTACTTGCACTATAAAGACTAAGAATAGTAAAATACGTTTATACATACATTAATGTGCACTGTTCATCATCTTTTTTCAAATTGGGAAAACAAAGAGCTTAAAAATGGCATCCTTTTATAGATTGATTTATTCCTCTTGTTATGTAGACTAAAACAGTGCAGAAAGTCCTCTGACTTAACTGGTTTTAATGATAATATATGTAGCAGTGAACTAAGTTTTCAGTTAAAAGCAAGAATTCAGACACAATAAATCACTGCTGAAAAGACATAATATGCCGATTGACACTCAGTTGCTGGATTTTAGCTCTTTCTTTAACAAGGCATGGCTGGTGAAACCACATGGTTTCTTACAGTCACTGTCCATTTGCTGAGGGCAATCTAAGAACAATCTAACTTGGCTTAACATCTCTGAACGGGAAAAACCTTTATGTCTGTCCAGCCTTGTTTTCTTGGCATGAGTGTGTACTTCCCAGAAGAAGAGCTGTTGCATTGCTATTTTTAGAAATCTGAAAGCTATCTTTTGGCTAAGCATACTGATACAACATGTCTGCCGAACAGCTAAATCGAGCATTAGATTTATTTAAATCTAATTAAACTCAAATTAAATGTACAAAAGCAGCAAGTCAAAACAAACAAACAAGACTTGGGCAAATTTAAAAATAGGTCAGAACAAAAGCATGACAATGTAGCAAGGTTTAATGACAGGTTGATTAACTATGTAGACTATAATTACAAACCATATAATATATATATAATATATAACCCATGTTCACACATTTCACAATGTTCTGTGAAGGACTACAAACAGCTAGTTCATTTTTAATACAATTTAATTACTAAATGTTATTATATATATATATATATAAAATATTATTACTATTATTTTATAATAAATAATTCCTTCAGTCTTGCTGCTGTAACTAGAACTTTTTTTCAAATAATATACATAACAAAGCACCGCCCAAATATACTCTTGTGTTGAATATGCAAAAGATTATACTTAGACAGGGAGCTAGAGTCATTTTGTGGCATCTATATGACAGCATACACTGTTCTCTTTAGTCAGTGTTGTGTGTTATATATGTTTAGAAAAGTAGGACTGAAGAATTGGCCTTATATCCTGTAAATATGCATGGGGCCATTCCATTGTTGGTAGCTAGCTAACCCTGCCTCTTGATGTTGTTCAAACTTAAATTTTACTCCAAGCCAACATTTTAAATATTGAGAATGCACTCAGAAACCTCCCTACTAAATGAAACTCTGATAATATAAAAAGAGAATCACTTGAAAACACAAAAAGAGTCATTGCTCTCATGGATGGTAAGGTAGGCACATGGTTTAACGTTTTCCTGGTTTAAAGCTGCTTCTGAACAGGGTGAATATGCATGCAGGCCAGAAATTTAGAGTGAGTGGTGAAAACGCTGACTCACCCCCTCAGCTAACTGCAAGTTTAATATTATCCAGAAGATAAAATAGAAATGAATATTATGCCTGAAGTAGGATGTTTGTAGTCCAAAGAGGAGCTAGGAAAAAAAATCTTTTAACTGTGTTTAACTAAATAACTTTGAAATGAAATAAACAATAAATAAAAATAAAAATACACATAAAAATAAGGCAGTTTGTAGTTACCCACTTTTGTCCACTGTTGTATCCTATTATAGGAAACTAAATATATATTTTTTAATCTTCAGAAGACATGAGTGGCATTTGGTAACAAAGACAAAGCTGTAATGACATTAGGGAATAATTTCTGGGTTTGTGATCCTGTCACATTTTAATACAATTATCAGGTATTTAAAAAAAAACAGCTTACAGACAGAAACATGTATACAAACAACACAATAATGAGGACAGCCCCTTGCCATATTCTCAACCCAGTGAATCAAACAGCAAAGAGACAATCACAAAGAAATCATGAATATTTCTGTATAATTGAAAGGTATTTACCACAGCTTAGACCACAGCATGCTTGGCACTAGGGTCATTTTTGAGAGAAAGAGAGAGAGAGAGAGAGAGAGAGAGAGAGAATGAGAGAGGCGGGGGATATCTGCTATCGAAAATAAACTTCTGGCCACATTCATATTCTCATCCAGTCATGTGGACAGATTTGTAACCATTTTCCTCCCTACTTTTCTGAAGCTGAGCCGCATCATGGAATATGAGACCTAATCAATATTAGCACGTGCAAGTGCAGAGAGTTACGGAAAAAAGAGGCTGTAGGGAATGGGGCGAGGCGCATTGATTCAGAGCCAAAGTCAACTGCATAAGGCTGGGAAGGATGGCCACTTTCTTGATCACTTCTTTAATTATAACCATAACTTCTGTAACCGGAATGCAAAATCAGGGTACAGAGCAGACGTTTGGATACACCTACTAATTCCATGCTCTTTCCTGGTTTCCTGATTTTTATTTCTTTCTACATTGTGAACTAATGCTTAAGGCAACCAAAATATAAAGTTTTGCTCTAGCTTTCCTCAGATGGTCTTCATGCAAGAACTATTCCAGAACAGCTGAACTTCATGTCTTAAAATAACAACTGACTGTTGTTGTTACTTAATTATCTGTTATTTCATAGTTTCATATGTAATAAAATCCAGTATAGTTCTAGAATGTAGAATAGAAATCCAAACTTGTGTCCAAATGTTTGACTGGTACTAATTCATACAAGTTTGACTGGCAGGCCTTTAAGCAATGTCAATGGATGAACAGATTTTAAGAACAGTAAAAAACTCAGCATTAAACCTCTTCTCTGCCAGGTTTCTCTCCATGTCTCACTCGGTCCCTCTATTTGGTTCAGGATCACTTTCCTGGCATGGCTGTACCAACACATATAATTGACATAGCTTAACATATTCAGAAGTAATAGCATTTTATCTCTCTTTATTTCACTCTCTCTTTTTCTGTCAGATCAATTCTGGATACATTTAATTGCTTTGCTGCAAAGTACAACACTGCAAGTCATGCTCTTTTAGTGTCTCTCTCTCTCTCTCTCTCTCTCTCTCTCGCCCATATCAATCATGATTTTACTGGCATGACTGTAGCACGGTATGGCCAAAGCAATTCATATGCTGACATAGTTAGACATATTTAGACAGAGTTAAAACTTTTGGACTCATTTCATCTCTCTCTCTCTCTCTCTCTCTCTCTCTCTCACCCACTCCTCTTTCCCATATTTCTCATCTCTCTCTTACCCTCACATCCAGTAATCACTCAGCTCCTTTGGGGCTTGTAGACAGCCGTAGTGAGTCATAGCGGCAGCATTCCCGCTAGTGCAGATAGACCCGCCATGGCTGCCTTCATCCCCATCTCTTACCGGAGATCATATGCTTCTCTTGCCACCTATTCTAACAGGGTCTCGGTAAAGAGTCTCTCTCTCTCTCTCTCTATCTCTCTCTCTCTCTCTCTCCCTTCCTCCTGAAGGCCAAGCTAGATGGTCTGCACAGTGTAAAAACCCCATGGGTTGACAAAACAATATGCACGTATGTTTGTGGACAACTGCTTATATCACCAATTATGTCTTAAGTAAGATACCAGAAACCTCTAGGGTAGTAGAAGCCTTGCTTCGCCTATATAAAATCTGTCCTCGCCACCCCTCCTATCTCTTATGTCCCAATGGACAAACCTAAGCAGAAAGTTGGTGTAGTAAAAGTTATTACTTTTTTTATGTGAAATATTTTAAGCCTATTTGATTAAATTTTTGAGCTCATGAAAATTAAAAATCCGTTACAACAAAATGTTTTCTGCATTGTAAATCTGTTTTGTGACTGATTTTAGGCCATCAATCCACAATCCCAGATCCCAATCCAATCAAACACCCACTGGATGTGCTGAACAAACAAATCCAATCCACATAGGCCCTCATTGCTAACCACAGCACTCAAAGGATCCGCTGCCAACATCATAGTGCCAGATATCACACCACACACCTGAGGGGCTAGACCTACCCCGGTTGCACAAGGATAACCCAAAACGTTGGTGGTTTTAATGTTATGTCTGAGCAGTGTGTACATTAATTTCTGTCACTATTCTATACACTACACTAATCAAAATATTTGTCTAGGCTCATATGTTTGATCTGTTCTACACATCATGCACATAGCAAATTAAATTTCTTACCTCTGACACCGTGGTCTGTCCCTTCTTAACCCATTTAGACAAAAGATGGGTTTCTTACTAGCCCTGCACTTCCAGATTGACATCAATGGCCATGTAGGCATCATGCAATGCCTCTGCCCAATGCGGATGCATAATATGTACAGTACAGTACAATCAAAGACAACAGTGCAGACATTTTCTATGACTTTCTTTTTCTCTTTCAGCTTTATAAAGAATCATTCTTCCTGGTTCCTGACCATTTATATTGCATGGTAAAATGCATGTTATCTTGTGAACAGCTCAGTGCTTTATAAACCACCAAACATTAGGGCTAATTGCTATACATTAATTACAGATTATCGTCTCTTTATTCAGTGTATTTTCATTATGAGCACAAATGCTTTTCACCACCAATCTAAAGACTGACACCTCAGACATTTTTATTAGTCTACAGTTGCTTGGTCAAGCTACATCAAGGCATATTCATCTAAAGGTTATTTATTATTCAGCAGTGGTTACCATGTTGCCTAGTTTTTGGCATACACTTAAAATATCTGGTATTGATTTCTCTGCAGATCTCATCTACTAAGCATCATATTAAGCAGATCAGATTAAGTAATACATTTTTTTGTAGAATTGACTGTATAGAGAGTCAATTACTGTATAGTAGATGGACATTCTTTATCCAAATGCATCCAATGAACATCCAGTTTACAGCATGTATCAATTATCAAAAAGGTGTGTTTTTTCTATTATTACCTGTCTGTAATTTATTGTTAACATTCATCAGGTGTTCTTTTGAAGCACTAAATACTCACATTCATAGGCAGCATCTTCAGGCCAGAAAAAAGGGATCTCCAAGACACCATTTGAAAGATTGATTTTTATCTTTCCAGGAAAAGGGCTTCTGTCTGCTCTTTCCTAAGTGATAAAAGCACAGACAGTCAGACCATATTAATATCTGGGCTAATGCTAAACAAATATCGGGAATGACTGACTTAAAAATTATTATTTTTTATTTGTCTGTCCAAAACTAAGAAGTTTAACAAATGTTTATTTCTGAAATGAAAAGGAACAGCATTCACCGTTAAGGTCAGTCATTGTGCAAGACCTACAAGCCAGTATTAACCAAGTTTTCCCTATCTTACGACAGCACATGCTGAAGGTATAAACGCACCTATGAGCCACATAAATTCAAGGTGCACTGTAAACCCTAATAAGTTCACAGAACTCAAAAATTATTTTGTAACAGATTACACAAAAATATTTTAGTGATGTTTTTAAATGTTTTAAGTTTACATAAAATAAAATTTACATTTACAGTTGCCCTAAATTATCTCAATGCTATCTTATAATTATTGATATTTCTCAACTTATAATTGGGGAGTAATTCACTAATAATATTTCCAATATTTTTCAACTCATATAATGTGGAAATACACTAAAAATTTTCAATAATGTTTGACTCAAAATGTGGGAAATGCACTCAAAATAATTTCTAAAGTGAAATACTGATGTCGGCCCACTACACAATTATAATCAGCTAATAATGTTAGAAAACATGAAAGTGACAACTTTTTTTATTCAACACAATGTGCTTTTTAAAAGGCACAAATTAAAGGAGCTCAGTCAAAACAAAGTGCTTGTCATAAAGTAAATCAAAAGGAAAAGGAAATGACTCCATAAAAACAAAATCTGTTTTAAATTAAGTGTTAATAGTTCCATATTCTGGTAGTGATCATTGCTACAGAGTATATATTCAGTATGTTGGGTCTCCATCTCACATTATGATAAAAACTCACAAAGGATTCATGATAAAATTCAATAAGATTCTAAGTATAATCCATCCTCAACAGCAATGACAACTATTAGAATGTGGAGAAGTTTAACACTGTTTTTAAACGTTTTGGCACTTACGGTTCCTTGAAAAACACAAATAACATTCAAATAAAATACTGGTTTCTACTTTGCCGTACTTCAACTGGCAACATCAAGGTAGTGCATCAAGGTAGGCATTAGGCAAAAGAACATTAAACATGTATAGTGCATGAATTGAACAGTCGTTTCCCACGTTATTCTGTACAAAAAACTTTAGCAACACGTCAATGTTGTGAATTATTAACAATCAATGTATTAAAATCTGAGGTAGAACATGCAAACATTGTCACATCTTAAATCTGAGGTAGAAGAGGCAAATTATATTTGTAAAGAGGGGAACAAAAACAAACAAACAAAAAAACTTCAATACTCAGCTCAACAAATCCATTCTGAATGATTCACTCACTGAACAAATCATTCTTCAGCGTCAGCAGACACCCTTTCAGTGGTTTGTTGTCCTCAAGACACACCACAACTTTTTGGATAAATGTGAATGTAAGTTCAAGATTCTTTGGGTACTGTAGGTCTAGTGCATAGATGTACCCAAAGAGCAGGAGAAATGAGTCAGCCAAATTTGTGGGACCACTCACAAGTATTTCATCCTCCACGACAATACAGATGCTCTCAGGGCTGAAGAGGGACGCATCAGTAGTGTCATCCGTGACGACTGTCAGGAGAGCCAACGTAGTGTCAGTGAGGTCTGGACCATCTGCTGACTATAAAACACAAATCATACAAGAATGAATTTAGCCCCTCAAAGATACAAATCATGCTAATGATGTCTAGACATTACTGTCACTTAGCATTTAGACTGCAACTAAGCTACATGTTTAAACTATTTTCTGTACATATTGCTTATATCTTATGTTAGTTTCACACCCATCGGTTAACACTTTTTGAGTACTGGAATGTTTTATACTTACCTTTTCATAATTTCTACATGTCAGTTTGTAGAATAACAACTCAAGTGAACTTCATAAACAGGTCCTGGGGGGTATTCCAAAAGGAGGTTCAACATACTCTGAGCCTAACCCTGAACTCTGAGTTGACTTACCCTGTGAAGTGAAACTCTGAGTTTTCAGTTACAGAACAGCTGATCTGAGTTAGGTAAGTCGACTCTGAGTATGTCAACTCTGAGGTGAGTCTGTGCCTGACGATTAGTAAAAAGCCATCATAAATGGAGCTCCAATACTGTGATTTACCATGGCAACAGGGGAGAAAACAGGAAGCAGACATTTTCTGGCCGCTGCCATAATAAAAATCACTGACAGAGTTTTAGATGCCGTCGTCTTTTCAGTTTGAATGTAACATCACTTTCTTTTATATTAGCCTTTGAGGAAGTGGTTGAATGTTATTCAGTGTTTTATTTAATTTAATTTTAGGCTATTTTATTTAATTTAAATTGGCTGAAAATGAAATATAAAAACATTTTCACATTGGCGCCTCACTTTGGTTTTTATTTTACATATTAAAGTAAATGTTTATTCAGTAGATATTTTAACTTGTAGTAGCTTTTACCACCAACAGATGTTGTTTAACACACATCTGTGTCCTAACATCCTGCTGAGTAGATAAACATAAAGTGCTGGTCATCTCCACCAAGTCCGACAGAGGATCCTGAACTGACAACTCAAGTGTCTCACTTTATAGGGTAAGTCAGAGTTCAGGGTTGAGCTCAGTGTTTCTTCAACCTACTTTCTGGAATAGCCCTCTGGAATGATTAACTTAGAGTTTCCCTTATCTCAGAGTTCACTTATCTCAGAGTTTCAGATCTTTGAGTGATGTTATACATGTATGTTTAAGCTGACTGGATAGCTAGGCAAAGGGATCGATAGTGAGGCCAGTACACTTACGTTACAGGTCCTGAAGAACTTGGAGGCATCTTCACGCAAGTAGACAGGAAGTGCACGAAGGACGAGGGCCCGTCTCATATTTACATCACGTTGTTCCTAAATGGACAAAAAATATCTATTACAATAGTAATTACACAAATGCAGAGCAAACACTTAAAAAAATCTAAGTGTTAAATAGCTCCATATTCTGATGGTGGTCATTGCTATAGATGGTAGATACAGTATTTTGGGTCACCATTTCTTCAGTAAAACATTTTTCAAATGAATAATTTTTTATTGTAAATACTTAAATAACTAAAAGGAAAAAACTCAAAACTGTAAACCAGATTTTTACAAAAACCGTAGTTCTAAACAGGACTTCTTCAAATTGAAGCTGATAAAGTATCTTTTTAAGGTACCTCTTTCTGATAGAATACATCTTGTCAAGACATTTATCTCTGATGAGATTGACAATGTTCATGCCATAAACACTTAAACAACCTCTCTTAACCAATTCACACTCTGGCTTCTTACAGTTGTCTGCAAACATTCTAATAATAATCTGTTTCTGAATCATGCAAAGTTAAAAATTCACCTGAAAGTCATAAATCCTTATGAGCTTGGCTAGCTCCTCCGCTATCTTGCCAGTCTTGGTGGCCTTGTCTCTGAACAAGGTGATGAGTTTAGGCGTGTGTCTGTCCAGCTCCTTGTAGAATTGATTGCGCAGGTTAATGTTGTTGATTCGGTGGAACTCTGCAAACACCTGTACATAGACAGAATTACACAGAAATGTATAAAGATGAATTAGGAACAGAAATGTAAATGTATTTTGAGAAGTTTTCAGTTGGCAGTTAGCAAAACCAAGGGCAATTCTATTAGGGATGAGTCAGAACCAAAGTCAAAATAGAAAGTTAATTGTCATTTTTAAATTTTAAACAGGCTGTATAATGTTATCTAAAGGAAATCTAATAATAAACCTCTGTATATTTTGTTTACGGTGAATGGCAAAAATATGTCACAGCGTGATGTGTTGTCAACTTTTACATTTGCTTTTTGGTGAATTTATTGAAAATTTAGATTTTTAAATAGTCATTTAAATATTGGAAAAATTAATCATGTTCAAAGTGGGCATGCTTAAGAGTCATGTTGATTAATTGCTCTCAACAGGGAGAACAGTAAAATAATAAAATATTTTTTATTTATTTTTTTACCTGTGACTCCATAAGTAGGGCTGGCCATCTGCCCATGACATCTCTCACCCGTGGAGCTACAAGAGCTCCAACGATTTCTTGGCGACGAAGAGCATAGGATGTGTTCATGAGCTTGCCTATGACTAATTGGTTTCTCTCAGTCTTTTCGACTTCATGAATGATTTCTTCTCTCATTGTTTCCAGAGTGGCTGGGGTTTGATCCTTCGGTAGGTTGATGATGTAGTTGACCTCAGCTTTTAGAGCTTTCTTTATGTTTTGATGGGGGTGATCTTTGTCGGGGTTGTTTCGGCTCCGCCTCCCTGTGTTGATAGCTACTTCTGCAACCCCAGCTTTGGCCAGATTGTTACGGTAAGACGCAACCTTATACCCTATGTGACGTTTCCATCCCAACTCCCCGTCTTCACCAGCCATCATTCTGAGACATGGATGAGCTGTAATCAAAGCTTTAGCAGCCATTGCCAATTCCTTTTCATGTGGGTATGGTTTAAAACTGTAGATCATTTCTGCCATTTTTTTAAGGATTTCACTCTTATGTGACCTCTTTAACTTCAGCAATTTTCCTGATTCTTCATAAACGTTGATTTCCTTCTTCTAGAATATGCTCCATTTCATAACCAAAACCAGGAACAACAAAGTGATCAGGTCAACTCTTCTGCCGCTGTAACGCATTTGGGAATATGTCTGTGTCCGAAGATGCAGTAGATAAGGTGTTACCTTCAGGTCTGACGACTCTCAACATGCCCATCTCTGGTAACTCCTTGATGTCCACAAGAAAACAAAGCTCACTATCAAAGTCCGGATCCTCATAGTGCAGGCTAAAGTCCTCATCCAATCTCGGCTTGAACCTCTCTAAAAAAGCACATATATTTTTGGTGTTATATTTGTTGCATACTATTTATAAGTATATATTTTTGTAATTTATAACATTTGGAAAGAATAACAGTTTCTTATATCAAGGATAGTAAAAGGAATTCAGCTAAAGACACCTATGAAAAGTAATGTGAGCATTGTATCAGGGCTTGTTTTATGCAACTGTAATTGTTTATTTATGCAAATATATAAGTTTGACATAAAACAAAGTGCATAGACAGAATATGAACAGCATTTGTTTTTTTTTACAGCCCACCAGAAGGTACATTCCAGCCTTTTATCTGCACTACTTTGCAAGGCGTATGATGTGGAGAAAAAATATCACATGTAATGTTATGGCCATTTAGTCCCTCAGCCATGTCTGATACAACCCTCATGCCCTGATTTTTTTTTTCTTCAGGTGCTTCTCAAGGGGATTTATCAGTATATAACTTCATATTTCAGGCATAGATAGACTGTGCTTCACATGTGGCCCATATTGGTATGCCATATTTGGCTGGTTTGTTTGGCATGTATTGTCTGATGGGCCATGAAATTGAACCAGACATTCATCCACAGTGATGGGAGGAGTGGATTGTAAAGTAAGGTGACCAGATGTACCACTTCTTGGAGACATGTTCAGCACAGGATTTCTAATTTACCTAAAATAACCAGGTGTTATAATATGACATCAAAGGCCCCCAGCACTGCATGTTTTGTATGTCTCCCTTATGTGAGACACCCAGTTCAGGTCTTCTCTACTAAGGCAGTCTCTACTAATGGTGTGTTCGATGAAGGGGGACATACAAAATGTGCAGGGTTGGGGGGCCTCCAGGACACATTTGAAACCCCTGGCTATACACCTTTCCCTCTGAGTTTAAAGTAATTTCAAGTATATCCTTTTTTAGTTGATGGTGTAATCAAAAACTGCTGATATTAGACAAGGCTGTCAGCATATCTGATGGACCCTGGAACCATTTTGTTGACATTGGCGGCACTAAGTCTTCTCAGTCATCAAGTGGGGAGCAGGACCATAATAACTTTCCATTTGTGTAAGGTAATGTGTCTGCTGGTGGTTGAGAGACAACAGAAGATCAACACTAGGAGTCTCATTCTCATGTGAGGAGGATGTCTCATAATCAGGGTGCTCCTCTGCATTATCATCTATCTCAGACACGTGTCACTCTGTCACTTTCACTGTCAAAAAAAAAATATGACAAAATCTTAATAATATTAATCATATTTTTACAGGTGTTAAACATCACATGGGGTCAAATTGACCCCAAGGGTAAAGGGAGGGTTAATAACGGGTTCAAGTGATCAACTGTGGACCCCACAGCTGAGATAAAAACATTTAAAGAAATAGCAAAGGAATGACTGTGGAAACACAAAATAAAACCAATTGTTAATAACACTATTTCATAATACATCCTACCTGAACTGTTAAAATGATTTCGATTCACACACTTGAGCCTACGAAGAAATACAAACACAGGTCTGGTTAGCATCATAACAACACACTGACATTATGTTGTTTAGCATTGTTCGTTTCACGCTAGCACACACATACACACAGCTCAACAACGTAAAATATAGACTGTGTAACGCAGAACTTATTGAAATAAGTATACTCACAGTACTCACATGCATTACTGGAAAACAGTGATAACAACAACCGCCAGAAACCGGGAAGCAGGAATAAAGTTATGCTTCTGACCCCCGTCAGAGAGTTCAGACTCGTGGACCTAACTCCACTATCAGTGTCCCGGGCAAACATGCATTATGGGAAATGTAGTTTATACCGGAAACCTGCTGATAACATTTCACCGTTGTAAGATTGTAAGACGTATTTGTCACATTCAACAACTTCTAAAGTTACAATTACTTGGATTTGTAAACTATTTACAAAAAAAATTCACTGTGCACATTGGACAGATGTATTCTCAGTTCCAAATTTAAGACTATTTATCGAAATTCAATAATAAAATAAAAACCTTAGCGTTACTTACCAAATCAGGGCTGATTCTAAGACGGCGCTTAAGAAAACGAGGGCAATAAGACTAATGAAAAAAACTGAGGTGGTGGTGGTTTGAAGCGGGGGGCTAAAAGTGCGCATTGCAAACAAACAAAAACAAATTAAACTGTGTTCCACATCCACGCGGGCTGGCCAAGACTTCCACACATCAAGGCAAAATCAAGATGGCTGACTCAGCTTTCCTGAGGGAGAGATAAGACCCACCCACCAGTACGTTATGATGCTACTGTGTGGTTTCTAAACTTTTTGAGCGTTCCACACAAATTAGCAATAAAATATGGAGCCCTATTCAATTAAAGTGGCTTAAATCTCAACAGAGCTCAACACTTTATAGTTTGGTCAACTGCATAACGACATTTGACTGTTATGACCCTATTAGTTATGAGCTAGTACAACTGTTTGGGATTACAGTGTGGGCGATCGCATGCTGCCGCTTCTCCCCAGTGCTACTTGTATCTGCTGCCCACGCAAAATCAAGACCTGAGCGAACTCGTGGATCAGTAATATGTGTAATCCTGGAATACCAGCAGCAGTAGTAGCAGGATTTTCTGTATAACTTCTTAAATGACGCCATCAAATTAAGGCTAATTAATTTGATGTATGGCCTTGTCAATGTCACTCTTGGCCCTCCAGACCTAGGGTAATCAGCAGTGGAACCAGATGTTTAGAATCCAACTCACAGACTGGAAATGGTATTCCTGGCAACTCCAAACCATACAGTTCACCAAACTGAATCATTCTGATGGCTCACTCTTCTAGCATTGTCTAAATGGGACATGACAGTGTGATAAAAAAATGCACAGTCATAATGTTTTTATGTTTTGATTCCAAGACATATCAGCTGGACATAATTGCATGGCAAATTTACAAATCACATAAGAAATTTAATAGACTGAAAGAAAGTTACACAGGGTGCATTATTCGCGATCTTGAACTTTAAGCTGACCTTCCATCTATACCATCCACTCTCACTTCCAAGCTCTCTGAAACATGGATGTGCAGTAATTGGAGCTTTTGCTCGACCCATTTACCCATTTCCCTATCGGCTTGAACTTCTCCTGCATTATTCTTTTCAGCTCCTCTAGTGACTTTGGTTGATCATGCAGCATAAGCTTTACAGCAATATTTCTGGGGAGCAGCAATTTTCTTTTCCATCCACGCTAAAAAAGGTTATTGCAGTTTGTCAATATTACATATATACTTACAATATAAATATGTATACAAAACACTATGATAAGTGTGTATCTTAAAAGATCAGGAGCATTATCCTACATTCATCATGTAAGCTACTGTACCAATGGGAACATATAACCATTGGCCCAAAAAAAATAAATAAAAAAGAAAAAAAAAAATAATATATATACCAATCAACCACTAGTGTGTGAAGTGAACAAAATTGATTAGCTCATTATGATTGCATCTGTTAAGAGGTGGGATATATTAGGTTGCAAGTGACCAGTCAAGCTGCATTCCATTCCAAAGTGTACTTTTTTTCCAAAGTGGGGTGCTTCTTACTCCCTGTGCTTTTGTTTGTGGCGAAGGGAAATTCCCTCGACAAAACTCCACTATTCAGGAACACCCTGCGAAGTCACCAACGCAGATGTCACTCCTCCCTGCGTTACCATAATAACGTCTCGGGTTACTTTACTGTAACCCTGTTCCCTGAAAAAGCGGGAACGAAATGCTGCGTGAAAACGCTATGGGAACGCTCTCCGCATGACCGGTTGTTGAAGCGTGTGTGTCAAACACGCCAAAGATTTTGGCATATATAACCTCGGTCAGGTGACATCATTGGATTAGGTGCACCTGGAGGTTATAAATAGGCATGAACCAGAAACATCCTCAGGTCAATTTTGTCTGAAAGGACGTTCAGTCACGCCCGCAGTGCGGCATTGGAGCGCAGCATCTCGTTCTCGCTTTTTCAGGGAACAGGGTTACAGCAAAGTAACTCGAGACATTCCCTTTCAAAAGCTACACTCGATGCTGCGTGAAAACGCTATGGGAACGAGAATACCAACGCCGCCGCA
>JAOVVB010000016.1:5850875-5862630 GCA_028570985.1 Heterobranchus longifilis
CTGCACAGTCACCAGATCTAAATATTATTGAGCCACTTTGGGGTGTTTTGGAGGAGCGAGTCAGGAAATGTTTTCCTTCACCAGCATCACATAGTGACCTGGTCAATATTCTGCAAGAAGAATGGCTCAAAATCCCTCTGGCCACTGTACAGGACTTGTATCAGTCATTCCCAAGATGAATTGATGCTGTATTGGCCGCAAAAGGAGGCCCTACCCCATACTAATGAATTATTGTGGTCTAAAACCAGGCATTTCAGTTTCATTGTCCAACCCCTGTACATCTCAAACTTAACTGTTCAAAGGAGATTATTGCATATTTTGAATGCTTTCAGCATTGTGTTACAGTGTAAAAAGAGATATGGATGATTTGTATTGTGCATATGTGTTTGTGCAGAGGTGTGTAAGTGTTAATACCACATAATAGGTTTAAAATGTGGTTAGTATCAATTTTATGACTTAAGAGCAGGGAGTCACTGTTGATGGGTCACTGTTTGTGGATACATAACACTGGCAGCATATTGATCTCCTAGAAGAGCACCTCACTTCCTTTTCCTTTTCTGTGGGGCTCCTGAACTTATCCAACTGCAAGACAACCCATGTTTCTAGTTTATTACAGCTTTGCATCATTTGCCAGGCTAAAATAATGTGAGGTCTGCTTGATGTACACATTCCAGTCTATGTTGATATTTCATATTGGCCAGCCAAGACACTAACACAGTGCTGATATGAACATACCATGCTAAACAGATCCATTTTTTCTTCTTACAGCTGGCCAACCCATCATTCTGTCCATTGCCCACCTGAGCTCCACCCCACTCACTCCTGCTAACATATAGACATATTCATTTGCCCCATATAGATCCAAAATCCAAAGAAGGGTAGCTGTGTGTGTTTTGTGTGGGCTTAGTGGTTAGCAGTGCCACCTTATACCTCCAGGTACTGTGTTCGATTCCCAGGTTGGATCTGTGTGCATGGAATTTGGAGTGTTTCTCCCTGTGCATGGTGGGATTCTCCGGTTTCCTTCCCCAGTCCAAAGACATGCAGATAAGGCTAACTGGCGTTTCCAAATCACCTATAGTGTGTGAATATTGACTGCAGGTCCTACCATGGTGGTAAAAAAATGGAAATAAATACAATGGTCATGATTGGCCTCCAATGGTCACCTTTGACAAGACATGGACACGAGACAAGGTCTTATGGAAAAGGGGTAATTTTATCAGTATTATTGGGGAAGGAATAGGGTTAAAAGGAGGAAGGAAGGGACAGACAAGGAAAGGATGAATGTGCAGACCTGTGAGCACAGGCTGGTGATCGGTGGCGGTGGGCAGAGTGGCAGAGTGGGCCTGCGTGGGCAGTGGCTCCTGTGAGCTTCCTCAGTCAGCTCCTCCCAGCTTTCATTGGTGCGGCGACAGGTGATTATCTCACTCCTCCTTCCCGGCTGGGACCATAAGCCTGGTTGTGGAACATACATGCCTTTTTCTCTTCGGGGGCAGGGTCACAAAATCCAGCTCTGCTTTAGAGTTCACCTGCCGCGGGGAGCTCCAGCTGTGTTCCTCGGCTGTCCTCAATGCGGTGATTAGAGGCGCCATTCCATCCATGCCTTTGAAATCGTGGGCAAATAGCAACGCATCTCTTGCATACCACTCCTCACGCTTTTAGTATACTCCACATGGATGGAAACTAACATACACACTATTAGCTTGTTGATTTACCACAGTATGCATAATGTGAGCATATGAAGTATGCACTGCCTCGCTGTAGACAGTGTTCATATTGTTCACGCAGATTCTTACACACATCCCGGAATAAAGGTTGCTACAGACTTCTGCAAAAGGAGATTTGATTGCATAATGTTGATACAATACACTACCAGAATGACAAAATTTCGCAATAATAGACAGCATATATGTGTTACTTGGTGCTGTCTTATTAAATCTTTCTCAGAATTGTTCTGCCATCTTTATAAAATTCTTTACCCATTTACAATCACTTCAGTATGAGTGGAAATAATACTCCACTATGAATACTTTCTCCTCCATAGAGAGACCAATTTCTAACAACAACTGCACAGCACAACTTCCTTTTCACTACTGGGAGAATGTGTTTCTGGAGCTATGCCCCATTGGCACATGTGCATGCCGGATGCACAAGTTTATGCACAGCATTTCACAATGCTTTGTCTTGGTTTTGAATCCTAGCTGTATCTCATACAGACACTATACAGAGTTTTTTTAAATAAATTTTTAGAGAAGTCAATGTGGAGCTTGTATAACAGTACAGATTTACCATTCTCTGAAAATACTAGGGCTGCAACAACAAATCAATTAAATCGATTACTAAAAGCGTTGATGTGACACCCACCAAAAGTTTGTAACAATTGATAGTGTAACTGATTTTTTGTTCCTGTTTTGGGTAGTTGTAAAGGTAATTGATATATTCATTTATTTGTAAAATTGTAAGAGTATCGTGTGTTATTTTATATAATATGTTGTTGATATTTACTGTGTATAAAACAAAGAAAAGTGATCAAAGGGCTGAAACTAGACAGTAACAGGATTACTGATGCAGTAGTTTGTAAAAGCTAATATAATATACAATGTCATATTGTGTTGTTACACTTGGAAGCCTACTTTGTCATTGAACAGAATTAAACTGTGTCTGTTATGTATAGTATATAAATCTGTGAGACTGAAATCACAATTTGATAGAAGAATGTTAAATGAAGTTATAAGGAGAAGAAGCTGTATGCAAAAACAAACTAGAAGAAACAAAAGAAAATATATAAGAAAATATTCCTGTTTAATAAAGACAGAGAACAGCCTGACTGAACGCAAGCCACTAACGTCTCTTGTCTCTACTTTTTCCTGTCTGAAACAGGACCCCTAATCTGTCAACAGGTCATGGTGGCCTGAGGCCTGTAACAGAATTTTGGAGGCACCGCTGGAATCGGCATCTATCGAGAGCTGGTGCTGATCTTCAACTCTACAGAACCTAGCCGGACATCACAGGACCAGCATTGGACAGCTGCACATGTGCCACTGAGGCAACTAGAGGACCAAGGGCTCAAGAGGAACTTCAGTTGGAGGAGTGCAGTGATGCAGGCTGGACGCTTTGACACTGTGAGGTATTGCTTGTGAAGGTAATCATCATGGTTGACAACGAAAGAAAAGAGCTAGTCTGGAAGATAAAGAAAAGCCTTCACAGCCTAACAGCAGAGGAACTCTTTCAAGTTCTTGAGAATATCACAGTGAGAGAGGACCTGGACCTTTCAAGTGTTATACAGGGTGATGAGGAAAGTTGTTTTGACTATATTTGTGCTTATTTAAACTTTGAGATATGCGTGACTTGGAGGATCAGGGATTTTCTCATTTGCTCTCCCTAAGAGATACCATTACTAATCTGATCTCTAGTCGTGATGTGGAGGTCAGCCAGCTCATAACGGCAGGTAGTGAAAGTGAATTGTCAGAGCGAAGCAGTGTAAATAAAAATACTGATGACACTTATCTTGTGCATTCGGGTGACCCACAAGCAGTTGAGTACCAACAGCTAATGACTAACTATGAGATTTTGGGTAAAAGATTGGCTGAGTTTAATACAGCATCATCAGTCCAACCAAAGCCTAAATTCCCAGTTACAACACCATCACACATTACGTCAGTTAGACAGCCCCACCCCACCTCATCAGTCCACATAGACCGTAGTCCTGATAGCATGGTTTCTTTAAGAGATTTATCCCTCTTACAGTGTAGAGAGTTTAAGGTCCATGGGGGTCAGGTCGGGGACAGTGCATCAGACATCACCTACCATGGGTTGTGTAAACAGATGGATGAATGTAGCAAAGCAAAGGTAGCAAAGCACACGGACAGTGAGATCATCCAGGGGGTGCTCCGCATCATCAAACCAGGACAGTTTAAAGACATGCTCATTAACAAGGATGATCTTACCATCACAGAACTTAAAAGCTTCTTGCGGTCACACCTGAATGAAAAGAGTGGCAGTGAGCTCTTCCAGGAGTTAATGAGTACTAAGCAACATGAGCAAGAAAGTCCCGAGCAGTTTTTGTACCGAATGATAGGATTGAAACAGAAAGTTATGTTTGCATCTAAACAGAATAACATAGACCTTGAGTATGAACCACGCACAGTGCAAAATGTGTTTCTGCGCACTATCCATCAGGGCCTTCTCCCTAGATATACTGACATCCGTAACGAACTCAAACCCCTTCTCTTTGATTATTCAGTATCAGATGAAGCACTAATAAGGCAGGTGAACAAAGAATCCAGTGAGGAGAGTGAAAGGCAACGCAGACTGGGTGTATCCTCTTGTCAGAAGGTAACCCATGCTCATAGTGCTCAGGTTGCTACCGAAAAAGACATTGATAATGCTCCAGATTGCAAAGCAAAGAGTAAAAACAAAAACAATGCTATAGAGGAACTGCATGCTAAAATTGATGCCCTGACTAAAGTGTTTGAAACCCTCACAGCTCAAAGGGTCCAATTTCAAAAGAACCCAATTACCAGTTCAGTCCTACTAAACCAACCAAACCCAAGTTAACATCGAGGAAGTACGGCTGCCCAAAGTGCTTCACATGTGGTGAGACAGGTCATAGGGCAGTGGGATGTTTTAAGAGCGTGCCAGCAGCAGGCTCCAGTCAGTCATTTGGTAATGCCAAGCAATGGGGGACAGCAGAATTTCACTAAGTCAGAGCCTTCTCAAGAAGAAACTGCCAATGTAAAGACTAGCTATGTGCCATCTTTGCTCCCCAGCGATGAGACTGACGCCTGTGAGACGGTAGCCCAGCTAGTGGGGAGAAAATGTAAAATCAAATGTTACATCCACAACTATGCAGTAGACTGTTTACTGGACACTAGCACACAAGTAAGTCTTCTTGACCGCAAGTGGACAAAGACCTACCTTCCCGAGCACAAACTACGGCCACTAGCCGAACTCATAGGAAAAAAAGATTTAACTGTGTTGGCTGTAAATGGTAAACCACTGCCATATGATGGTTGGATAGGTGTAATGGTGAGTCTTCCAGAGAACAGTGACCCAAATTTGTCGATACAAGTGCCCTTCCTGGTGAGCAGTCTTCCTCTAGATGCTCCTCTGGTCGATTTTAATGTGATTGAGCAGCTTGTAATGGGGCCAAAGGGCGATACAGGGCTTATACCTCCTCTGGTAAAACTTATTCGTGGTGCAATGAATCTTCAGGAGGACCAAGCCACTGCCCTTGTCAATTTGATTCAAACGAGACTCACTGATGACAAGAGCATGAGTTATAGCATGCTGAGATTAGGGCCGCATGATGTAGTTATACCGCCATGTCAAGTTAGAAAGGTTAGTTGTAAAGTACCACCCACAATTGACATGTCAAATCCAATTGTCCTTTTTGAACCCCATGAAAACAACCCCCAGTTACAACAGCTAGATATTGGGGATAGTTTAATTGAGATCTATCAGGCAAAAGTTCCTTATATCACATTGCCTATGGGCAACCATACAAAGCACAGCATCACCCTAAGCTGCAGGACTGTTTTAGGGAGCATTGAGCCTGTAGCAAAAGTACTTGAGACTGATCAGCAAGATGTGACTGAGCAAAATACTTTTGAGGAAACCAATAGTCTTGAGTCCTCTGGCTGTCAGCAGGATGCGGGGAGTAGAGTGACACCACCATGGGACCCATTAGTGGATGTCAGTCACTTAAGTGAGGACCGGCAGAAAATTGTTAAGAAAATGCTGCGAGAGGAATCGGCAGCGTTCGCACGAGACACCAATAATATGAGATGTATACAGAGTTTGGAAATGTCAATCACACTGAAAGATAATATACCAATTCAAAAATCTTACACCTCTATCCCAAAACCTCTGTACAAGGAAGTAAAGGAATACATTGAGGATCTTCTGGCGAAAGGGGGGATTGTAAAATCTAAATCCCCCTACTCCGCACCGGTTGTTTGTATACGCAAAAAAGATGGGACACTCAGACTCTGTATTGATTATCGTCTCCTCAATAAACACACCGTGCCAGATAGGCATCCATTGCCGAGGATCCAGGACCTCACAGACATTCTGGGTGATTACAGTTGGTTTTCCATCTTATACCAAGGGAAGGCTTATCACCAAGGGTTCATTGCTGAGGGTTCACGACAATTAACAGCATTTATCACTCTCTGGGGATTGTACGAGTGGGTGCGAATCCCTTTTGGGCTAACTAATGCCTCTGCTGCGTTCCAACGCAGTATGGAAGAAATGCTCTCCCCTCTGCGAGATAAGTACTGTATTCCGTACTTAGACGACATCTTGTGTTATGCTTGCAGCTTTGAGGATCATGTAGAAGGACTGAGGAAAGTCCTTAGAGCCCTCCAGAGTCATGGAGTCATGGAGTGCCACAAAATGTGACCTGTTCAAACGAGAAGTGAGGTATGTTGGTTGTTTAGTCTCAGCTAAAGGGGTGCGTATTGATCCCAAAGATTTAGAGGCAGTGTACACTCTGAGGAAAGACACACCAGCCAGTGTGGGGGATGTGCGAAGAATCGTTGGGTTTTTGGGCTACTACCGCTCATATATCCAAGACTTCTCCGGAATGGCTCAACCCATCTATGAGCTTTTGCAAACAAAGGGGACTCTCGAGGCGCAGCCTCTAGGGAGACGTGGGGAACAGAAAGGAAAAGGTGCCCAGTTACCGTCCAGAACCCCGGTGACCTGGACATTAACACACCAAGAGACATTGTGTAAGTTAATTGATATGCTGGCCAATCCACCTGTTCTGGCTTATCCAGACTTCAAACAGCCATTTGTGCTCCACACGGATGCGTCTGATAAAGGACTTGAAGCGGTCCTTTACCAGCGACAAAATGGAAAACTTAAGGTGATTGGATATGGCTCAAGGACTCTCACACCCGCTGAACGGAACTACCGGCCGCACTCGGGCAAGTTGGAATTTCTTACACTGAAGTGGGCTGTCTGTGAAAAATTCAGAGATTATTTGTTTTATGCCCCACATTTCACCATCTACACAGACAATAACCCCTTGACATATGTCATGAGCATAGCCAAATTGAATGCTGTTGGCTTCAGGTGGGTGGGAGAACTTGCTGATTTTAGATTTGACATACGGTACCAACCTGGAAAAGCAAATGTTGATGCAGACACTCTTTCCAGATGCCCTCTTGACATTAATCAATTTATCAATGAGTGTACAGAGAATCTGGTTAGAGAAGCTGTTACTACTACATGGGAAGGCTGCAGGGCAAGTAATAATCAAGATGTGGCCTGGGTTGCCGTGCTGACCCTTTCACATGGTGACGAACTTGAACCAAGCAGCAAAGACATTCTGTTGCCCATCGACCCTGCTGAACTGCAGAAAGCTCAACGAGAGGATCCTGTGATAGGTGAGATCTTGAAAATGAAAGTCAAACAGACCACTTACAGATGACATGAAGCATAGTGTGAAAGGGACTACCAAGAAAATGATGCATGAATGGACTAAATTATGTGTTGAGGGTATTCTGTATCATAAGACTACAGAGAGACAGCAACTAGTCTTACCAGTCAGCCTGAAATCATTGGTTTTGAAGCACCTCCATGATGACATGGGGCATGTGGGCGCAGAAAGAGTTCACAATTTGGCACGACAGAGATTTTATTGGCCCTATATGAGGAGAGAAATAGAAATGTATGTCAATAGACAGGGCTCATGCATACAACAAAAGAAGCCAGCAATGCACGTAAGGGCCCCAAAGTCCAGTATAATTACCAGCTCACCCATGGAGCTTGTTTAGATTGACTACTTGCATTTAGAGCCTTGTAGGGGAGGTTACCAGTACATCTTAGTTGTCGTAGACCACTTTACAAGATATGCACAGGTTTACCCAACCCGTAACAAGTTGGGAAAAACAGCAGCAGAGAGAATCTTTAATGATTACATTCCCAGATTTGGTTACCCTCTAAAACTGCACCATGGCCAAGGGCGTGAGTTCGAGGATGAGCTTTTTCAGACTCTGCAACAGTTGAGTAAAGTGGGACACTCATTAACCACACCTTATCACCCCCAGAGCAACCCAACTGAACGGTTTAACCGGACCGTGTTACAAACGCTTAGGACTCTAGGAGAGAAGGAAAAGGAGAGGTGGAAAGACTTTCTCCCTCAGATTGTGCATGCAATTACAATACAATACAATTGTACACAACATGAAGCAACGGGGTATTCCCCCTTTTTCCTACTCTTTGGCTGACACCGACGACTGCCAATAGATCTGTTGTTTAGGTTGTCTAGAGACAAAGAGCCCCAGACAGCAAAAAGTTTTGAAAAAAAATGGGCAAAACAAATGACTGAAGCTTACCGGATTGCATCAGAAAAACAGCAGGAAGTCAGGTGCCCGTGGTGAGGAAATACTATGACCGAAACATCGAGGAAGTAGTATTGCAACCTGGGGACCAGGTATTAGTAAGGAACCTGAGTGAACGGGGTGGTCCTGGAAAGTTGAGGTCTTATTGGGAGAACACAATCTATGTAGTAAAGGAACAGATTAATGACAACCCAGTTTACAAAGTTGTCTCAGAAATGGACGGAAAAAGAGCCCGTATCTTGCATCGCAATTTGTTGCATCTCGTTAATGACCTACCTGTTGATCTACCTGCAGTAAATAGTAAAACCAAAGCACCACTTGAGAAGAGGACAAGACTGAAAAATCAGCAGCAAAGAGACAAAAACACAGTATCACAGTGAAACCGGTTCGGATGATGAGGGTAACTCTGTTTACTATGAGCTAAGTATGACTTGAGGAACAGAGCCAGAACTGATGTTTTACCTTCCGGTGAACATACTGAACCATGGGCTACAATCAATTATAAACAACCTGTCAGGGAAAGAGGGGTGAAACACTGGGTCAGATCACCTATTGACGAGCAAGGTGAAAGAGCACAAGAACCGTCAAGTGAACAACAAGATTAGGAACTGGCAAGTGAAGGTGCAAGGGATGAGAGTATGGTAGATGGAGGGTCAGAGGCCATCCACAACTCTTCTGCGGAGAGTGGGAGTGGAGTTGAGTCACCTGCTCTTGACAAGGCACAAGCTGGACCTGGTCCGACCCCAGAGGCAGTGAAGCAAGCATTCAGGAGGTCTAGTCGAGAAAGGTGACCAGTCACATCGTTCACTTATAACACATTAGGCCAACCTTCACGACAAGTACAAATATCAGTCAATAGTACAGAGGTGTATACCGAACCCTACACCACATTTTGGGATAGGTATTCATATCATTGGATACCTTACACTATCTTTCCACCCCACCATTTCTCACCAGTGTATTGGCCCCACCCTTACAACCTAATGGGTTTGCGTCAGATGTCAATGTCCACGGGTTAAGAAAGGTGAATGAGTACTTAAACTGTTGAGTTTAGTTCATATTAAGTAAATAAGATACAAATAGAAATGTCAGGAGCCATTTTATTTTTGTTGGGGAGTGTGTGACACCCATCAATAGTTGGTAACCATTGTGTATGTTAAGATTTACTTTGTGTTTTTCTGTGTGTGGAAAGAAATAACTTTATTTTTTGGTATATGTGACTTTGGGTTGATTTGCCAGATTTTAGACGGTAATTGTCAAGGTCCGCACCAAAGTGAGCGCTAGTTGAGAATGCTGCCATCAGGCCTCTGTTTTTTTCAGACAGAGAACAGCCTGACTGAACGCAAGCCACTAACGTCTCTTGTCTCTACTTTTTCCTGTCTGAAACAGGACACCTAATCAGTCAACAGGTCAAGGCGGCCTGAGGCCTGTAACAGAATTTTGGAGGCACCGCTAGAATCGGCATCTATCGAGAGCTGGTGCTGATCTTCAACTCTACAGAACCTAGGCGGACATCACAGGACCACAGTGAGAGAGGACCTGGACCTTTCAAGTGTTATACAGGGTGATGAGGAAAGTTGTTGATTATATTTGTGCTTATTTAAACTGTGAGACTCTGCGTGACTTGGAGGATCAGGGATTTTCTCATTTGCTGTCCCTAAGAGATACTATTACTGATCTGATCTCTAGTCATGATGTGGGGGTCAGCCAGCCCATAACGGCAGGTAGTAAAAGTGAAGTGTCAGAGCGAAGCAGTGTAAATAAAAATACTGATGACACTTATCTTGTGCATTCGGGTGACCTACAAGCAGTTGAGTACCAACAGCTAATGACTGACTATGAAATTTTGGGTAAAAGATTGACTGAGTTTAATACAGCATCATCAGTCTAACCACCATCACACATTACATCAGTTAGACAGCTCCACCTCACCCCATCAGTCCACATAGCTCGTAGTCCTGATAGCATGGTTTCTTTAAAAGACTTATCCTTCTTTCAGCGTAGAGAGTTTAAGGTCCATGGGGGTCAGGTCGGGGACAATGCATCAGACATCAGCTACCATGGGCTGTGTAAACAGATGGATGAATGACTCAAAGCAAAGCACCCGGACAGTGAGATCATCCAGGGGGTCCTCTGCATCATCAAATCAGGACAGTTTAAAGACATGCTCATTAACAGGGATGATCTTACCCTCACAGAACTTAAAAGCTTCTTGCGGTCACACCTGAGTGAAAAGAGTGGCAGTGAGCTCATCCAGAAGTTAATGAGTACTAAGCAACATAAGTAAGAAAGTCCCCAGCAGTTTTTGTACCGAATAATAGGATTGAAACAGAAAGTTATGTTTACATCCCAACAGAATAACATGGACATTGAGTATGAACTACGCACCATGCAAAATGTGCTATCCATCAGGGCCTTCTCCCTAGATATACTGACATCCGTAACGAACTCAAACCCCTTCTCTCCAATTATTCAATATCAGATGAAGCACTAATAAGGCAGGTGAACAAAGTATCCAGTGAGGAGAGTGAAAGGCAATGCAGACTGGGCGTGTCCTCTCGTCAAAAGGTAACTCATGCTCATAGTGCTCAGCTTGCTACAGAAAAATACATTGAAAATGCTCCAGATTGCAAAGCAAAGAGTAAAAACAAGGCTATAGAGGAACTGCATGCTAAAATTGATGCCCTGACTAAAGTGGTTGAAACCCTCACAGCTCAAAGAGTCCAAGAACCCAATTACCAGTTCAGTCCTACTAAACCAAACAAACCCAAGTTAACATCAAGGAAGTGCCCAAAGTGTATTGAAAGAGACATGAGTACATGTAGTCATTGCTTCACATGTGGTGAGACAGGTCATAGGGCAGTGGGATGTTTTAAGAGAGTGCCAGCAACGGGCAAATGTTACATTCACAACTATGCAGTAGACTGTTTACTGGACACTGGCGCACAAGTTAGTCTTCTTGACCGCAAGTGGACAAAGACCTACCTTCCTGACCACAAACTACGGCAACAAGCCGAACAAGAAAAATATTTAACTGTGTTGGCTGTAAATGGTAAACCACTGCCATATGATGGTTGGATAGGGGTAATGGTGAGTCTCCCAGACAACAGTGACCCAAATTTGTCGATACAAGTGCCCTTCCTGGTGAGCAGTGTTCCTTTAGATGCTCCTCTGATCGGTTTTAATGTGCAATACAGGGCTTATACCTGCTCTGGTGAAACGTATTCGTGGTGCAATGAATCTTTGGGAGGATTAAGCCACTGCACTTGTCAATTTGATTCAGACGAAACTCACTGATGACAAGAGCATAAGTTATGGCAGGCTGAGATTGGGGCCGCATGATGTAGTTATGCCGGCAGGTCAAGTTAGAAAGGTTAGGTGTAAAGTACCACCCACATTTGACATGT
>JAOVVB010000016.1:5875886-5889040 GCA_028570985.1 Heterobranchus longifilis
AGGAGCTCACTGAGGACCTGCGGCTGCGCATTGTGGCTGCTCACAAGTCAGGAAAGGGCTATGAGACCAAATCTAATTGTTTCGAAGTTCCAGTGGCTACAGTGCAAAGTATTATAAAAAAAGATGTTACGCACTGTGAAAAATCTTGGAGGAAGCCAAAAGTGACACCTGTGCATAAGCATAATGGCTAAAATGTACATAACTGGCCGTCTGGCCTTTTGGAGCTACTGGAGGAGCATGAATAAGGTGTTGAAGTTGTCATAATACTTGATGGCCAGGGTGACTATGCAGAAGCTTCCAAATGATTATTATTGGACTTGGAGAGACATGCTCCCCTTAGATTCACACAAAAACTTCTTTCATTAAAGACAAAAACCTGTTGCCATAGGCTCTTTTTTCTTTCTTACACATTGGGGGAAAAGTGTTCAAAAGTCAAATCTTTGCTAGGTTTTAAAAATGGTTATGATGATAGATGTAATGTAAAAGAATCAGTAAGAGACTGATAAGCAGCTGGAGTCATCCAGGTATTTTATTGACCTTAAGCAAAACAGATACTGTATTTTCCTGTTTTATGCAGATCACTGCTTTAACTTTGACTAATTTTGAAAGAATAAAGTTTGTTTAAGTAATGTTTGTGTTTTAATTGTTAGTATTGTTAGGCCAATTTGTTTAAATAAAAAAAATATATAATTGATAAAAAGTCAACCATAGAGAAATATAATTGAGTCAACAACCAATCCATCTTGAGTTGACTTTAATATTTGAATTACATTTTGAGTCAACTTAAGATTTTGACCTCGGTACACATTGTGTCAACTAAACAGCAATGTAAAATATTTTGTTTGGCCAGCAAATATCTCTACAAATGGAGCTTGACATTGATTCTGTTCTGGCATTACATGCTAAAGCACAGCTTTTATTTAATTATATATGTTAATAGTCTGGATAAGTTGTCATTGTTAAGTTTAATCCTAAAAGTATTAGTATTTGAAGGAATTATATGGTCCTAAACAAGCACAGAAATGAACAAAAACAGCTAAGGAACACCTAGCTAAGTGCAATTAAGATGATGGTTGCTGCCTATAGATTATAAAAATTAACCACATTATCATGCTGTATAAGGCTCAAAATTCTTTTTACAGTCTTCGGTTGAATTTTATATATATTCATATATATGTTTTTTAATAGAATGTACTAACTTTCCGATGGACCAGCAAGAATCATGATTCACAGCTGATTCGTTTAGTTTAGTTTACTACTCATCGACCTTTTTACAGAATTAAGGGGTTATAAGGAAAAGCTGGGAAAGAAAAAAAAGATTGTGAGTGATTTGCTGTACAATACATTTTTTTAATTATTGTTATTTAATTATTATTATTATTTAATGTTTATTAATGTTTATGTTTTTAAGGTTAACAGGTTACAGCAACTTACAGTATGCTTAAGATTGCAAGCAGCTCTGTTCATTTTAGTTTGTGAGTGACAAAATTTTCGATTGTCAAACTGTGACAGTATAATGATAAAATTAACTCTTTGCTTCTACTACAACTGCCTTTCCTCCAACTCCTCTACTTCCCCTACTATTATTCTTATCTCAAATTTACAACAAACAAACAAACAAACAAAAAACAAAAAAAATCCACACTCATGTTTTGGATATTCGATATTGTAGGTTTTGTAATGGTGGGGTTATATGCACTGAGATATCAAAAACTGTCATTAAACATATCATTAGAAGAATAATAAAATGAACACAGATATCACTGCTGCAAAGATAAGTGTATTTCAATTTTACAAGAATGTCTCCTACATTATCTCCTGCTGAGGACTGTGCATACTCCATTAAGTTTAATTCCAAAGACAAGCATGTTTCAAATTAACAGTGATGCAATTATACCTAATTATTACCACAACACTTGCACCACATACCAAGACCTCAGAAATGAAGCACTGACACAGTCTGGAGTTGCTAGGTTTTTAAATGTTTGTTTGTTTTGTTGCCTTTCCCAAAATTTGTTTAGCACGCATGGGAAACTGGATCTGGACACTACAATCTCTCTCTCTCTTTCACACACACACAAATGCGCGCACACACAAAAATGTGCGCACACACACACTTACACACGTGTACACCCATATGTACACCTCCAAAATGGGTCTGAAATTAATGTGTCAATAAAATACAGAATTTTTATATAGAGTGAATTTAGAATTAGCCTACCTGTATTCACAAAAAGTCTCGTCATTAATGCCTTGAGATTCCAAGTCTGGATGGAGATCTTCTTTTTCTTTTACTACAAATAGGGGGATAATTTTAGTTCTTTTAATTTCACTAACACAACTATTAAGGTAAATGAACCAATAAGTTAAATGTGGATCCATCCTGTGTAGTCACTTTCACCATAATATAAAAGCTTTATGTGTAACAACACATTCAGGCTAATACCTTGTACAATTGCCACTGAAATGTATGCATGTCGTTCTGTCTTTTTACACATATGATGCAATCCCCCCCATGTTTGTCTCTTATAAACATCTTCCTATGTTGTCTGTCCATCTATCTCACCCTGTTATGCCCATGGTTATTATGTCCTGTTGGTAAATGACCACAAAGAGATTGATAAAGAGGTGTATGCAGGTACTTACCAGAATACTTCCCTCCTTTATTCCTGTTTACAAAGCAGGCGATGAGCACAATGAGTGTGAGTAAAGCTACAGCACACATCAGTCCGATAAACCAGCCCTGATTTGAAATTCCACTGTGAATGCTGGCCAAACCTGAGAAACAACAATTTGTTCACAATTTGTTGTTGCTGGCACTTTTGATTGTTTTGGTGCTATTGATTTTTTTATTCACAAATACTTTCTTACAGCAACTTATCAATTTGCAAAGTATCAGAATGGAAATAATGAATAATACAAATCCCGTTTTTACAATTATTTAATTTAAAATGCTGGGAGGGGGGCGCCTAATTCCTCTTCATTAAGTTGGTAATATTTAGACATACACATATAATCGGTTACACACAAGAGGTTCAAGGACAATGGTATGGCAATGGGACACTTGTTGGCAGAGAACAACCCCTTCCCTCACCTTTGGCCCTGGTCCTGATAACATCTTCAAAAATGCTAGAGCTATCATGCCAGCTTTTAGCCATAACACGCACTGTATATTCTGTCCCAGGCTCCAGCTCCTTAATGACCAGGAAAGTCTTAGAGGAGTTAATGGCCTCAGATATCTTCCAGTTACCTTCACCTACAGAAGGTGCATAACCAGGGAAAGGGTTAGGCAGGGGTTAGTAAGCCGGAAGCTTGGAGTTAATATTAATTAATTAAATAGAGGTGTTAGTAAGGTTTTACTAAGCCAGAAACAATTATTTAGAAAAGAAATTTAGCACAAAAAAGTCAACAGCAATGTAATATCTAAACAATCAATTCCATGTGGGTGCTTTATAATCATTGTGTACTTCTTACTTTCAATCTGTGACTTGCATAAAGGTATAAATTAGGGTACAAAATCAGCCTTTTTAGCTATCATGAATGTTAAGGTGGGCTTACGGTTTTTCATATATGCAACATATAACTCTGAATCCATTTGCTCCTTCCCCAGAATCCAGCTGATATTTGCAAAGTTGTCGCTAACTGAGGCACTAATGTTCAACACAGTGGGTGCTGACAGGAAAAAGAGGGAAAAATAACATAAGACAAAGAACAAATGCGGTTAGTGTACGTCAGGAGAGACAAAAGAGAGCTGTGTTGAAGAAAAAGTTCTGCTTGTTTATTTCAGGAGGGAAGCAGGATTGTTTTCCATGTGTCCCTCTTTTTTAAACAATTACAGAAATAAAACGTTACATATTAGCGGAAAAGCAGCATCTATGCGATTCCTGCTAGAGAACATTGCTGAATGCATTAATATAACCAAAAATAAAAAAAAAGGCAGACAGGATGGACTACTTTTAGGCCATGTCCACATAACCGAGTACTTTTAAAAAAGGAGATTTTTCTACTTCGTTTTTTAAAAAATAATTCTGTCCACACGACCAACGTTTTAAAAATATCTTTGTCCACATGATAACGCAAAACGCCCTGTTAAGTGCTGCTAGGAGCTCCTGTAATCAACAGGGGGCCAATCAGAAGCCTAGACAAAACATCATTACCAAACAGTTGCACTTTGTAAAAGTCTTGTCCAAAACCGTCGTCGCTATCTGCGGGATCTGTGTCATCTGAGTTTTATATGTAGCAGCAGTGAGCTTCGTAGTACATTCAGGCACCTCTGATCGTTAACGTGATGTGTGAGTAACTGTGTGTGTTTGTAATACGCATGTGAAAAGGCCAGTAACCAATGTTAACACAGTCACTAGTTTACTGTACGCAAGTCCACTATTGCACAAATATCCTCTTAAACAAAGCTGACGTCAAATCAAGGAGACTAGCACACAGACATTGACATTATCGGCACACAACGTGAAGTTACAACAAGCCAAAATCATTGAAAACTGAGTTTTGGAAATCTTCACTTTGGACAGAGTTTTCCAAAAGCACAGTTTTCAATTACCAAAATTGCATTTGCATGTGGACGAAAGGCCAAAACCGCAGATAAAAATCTCCATTTTTAAAAATACCCAGCTACGTGTGGACATGGCCTTAAAATATCAAAAGAAAAATGGCAGTATAATGTTGAAGCAAAATTATAAACCTTGTTCACAAGGAATATTGCTACTGAGCATATTTTAATTTCTGTATTGTTTTAAGGACATGCTTAGCCTCCTGTTTTAGCCACACATTACTAAATGAATAAATAATAATTTGCCTCAAAGACGTAGCTTACTGATTGGGCATATACATTGACAACCAGCTTGTGTTTCAGGAATTTACACAAACCGTAAGCACTAAATAATGAACATGGAAGCCATAATACTCAAATAAGGGAAAAAGGTGCTTTTTAATGTCCAGCACTCTGACACAGAGCATGGTCTGACATCAACACACGGGCTAAATGTTCTCACCAATTTTTGTGTCCCAAATTTCCAAAGTGTCTTTAGCTGTCAGCTATGCTCACTCATGGAAATGCCTTCCCTGATGACCAAATCTGAACATAACATCCATCACAATCTTTCCTTCTTCAGGCTGAGTGTTTTTCTGTTACATAGTTTTTCGTACTCATTTTCTTTCATCACACCATTCAAGAATGGCACCTGCTAATTTCAGACATATTTCTTTTCTCCCTATCACAGCAGCAATTCCCATAAATCACAGTTCACTCTCATGCTTCCATGTCACAAGTAAAAAAAAAATGGACTGTGTCTGTGTGTTTGGAGGGAGGTGGGGGTTATAAATACTGAGTGCTGCTGGCTGGGTCTTTGTCATTTGGGTCTTTGTGGGATTAAATAGGACACGAAGCATCTGCCAGCACAGCAGTATAGGAGAAGTCCTCTTGATAGGCCAAAAAACACCAGAAGCCATTGGCGCTACAATCCACAGCTTTCAACTGCTCCCATTTATCGACTTAAGTAGTGGCAGCTGACTCGCTATCTGGTTCTGTTTTTTACCTCTATATTTACAAACTGTACCCAGCAGTCACACAGAAAATTTTACCCATTTAGATGCTGGCTTTTCTTCCATCGGCTCAACAAATCATGACCTATTTGTTCATATTTGATCTGTCATAAACAGTGGAAATGTAATCTTTCTTCTTAGGGTTCAGGTTTTAACAGTAGACAAGGTGGAAAATAATATTATATTTATTTCCCAATAAATAAATACTTGCATGTTTTAATTCACCGACATTACAGGAAAATTAGCTTTTCTCCTCTATTTTCTGATTTTTAATAACCTAAATAATTATGCAAGCTCATCTATTCTGTACAATGCAATTTTAAAGATGAACCCTTGTGTAATACCTAGAGAAGAAAGTGTGGCTTTAGCTACAGGAGAGAGAGATGGTTTTCTTGGAGTTCTCGACTGTCCTGAAACGAAAAAATAAAATCTTGAATTGTCCACTACATTTTTTTCCAGTTACGTTTCTACTTGGCTCTAAATTAATCTATGCATGCTACCCTAAATGAGCTCAAGTGAACTGAAGAACTATTCATGACTGGAACAAATTACGAAATATTAAATGAAAACAAGGACTCTACAGTGTTAGTTGATTAAAAATCTTGTGATTGCAGAATATTTCTAAATGGCCTGTGGAAGGAAAGGTGTGCCTGATAATTAGGTTCCCCCCCCTACATGCATCTTTTTGTTTATTTTCACGATAGTGATCTTAATCACTGAGTGAAAGCTTTTTTTGAATGTTTGTTTCTTCTGAAAAGCAAGCACAAAAAACTATGTGAAAACTGCTATATTTTGCATGTTTTTATTTAGTGATGACAATTACTAATAATGTTAACTCTACTATCACTAAATCTACATCTATGGAATAAAGAAGACATCATACTGATGGTGAAAGTTGGCACATCTGTTGAAGCTGGCAAATTAAACAAATAAATAAAAATAAACAAAATGTATGAAAGAGACAGCTTGGTAAAGGCAGTATATATTGAAAGCAAGTAGCATCTACCTTTTTTTGAAAGTAATACACATTTGCCAGGAAACATGCTCTAGCAGCACATAGGGGGAGATGCTGAACTCTAATCAACTGGACTGCTCAAATTGTTCCCTGTAATACTGCTGAACACTAAGTTTACATAGCAGCATGTAAGATTTATATTCCTGCTTTCCTCTCCTAGTGACAATATTGATTTGGTCTGTTGTTGATTAAGGAAAGACGATATCAAACTTCTTATAAAATAGGCAATTCAGTTACTATTACTATTCCATATATTAATGCAAAACTTTTTTTAAGATATCCTTGCTGTGACCATGTTAATCCACAGTCGAGTCAAAAAATGTATACACACTTCAGGAAAAGAAAAACTTATATATAAATATAGTATGTTATATATTAATGGTGGCACGGTGGCTTGGTGGTTAGCACCCTATCTCCAGGTCCTGGGTTCAATTCCCACATCAGGTCTGTGTGCATGAAGTTTGCATGTCTTCCCCCGTGCTTGGTGGGTTTCCTCCGAGTTCTTTGTTTTCCTCCCACAGTCCAAAGACATGCAGATTAGTGCATATGCAGATTTGCCCGGAGTGTTTGAATATGCCTTTGAATGTTGACCAGAGGTCCTACCATGGTTGGACAAAATGGCTATAAATACAATGGTCACCATTTGCCACCACAGTCCCTAGTTGGACTACAGAGGTTTCTAGAAGGATGGATGGATGGTTATATATTGATATATATGATAATTTTATGATATCATATTAATATACTGTAATATACATCATACTATTTTGTGTGTATACATTTCTTTTGCTTTTTTTATATAATTGATTATTAAAGTATTGTATATCAAAAATAGTGTATATACAAAGCAAATATTCTGGACTATTTACCTGATCACTGCATTATTAACAAACATGAAAAGATAATTATAATTATCTTCCTGAAGGTGGCACATTATTTCTTTTCCATCTCTAAAGCTTTGATCCTTCCCCCAAATCAATAAGCACTTGGTCTTCCTTGACAATGATGAATGATCCTGCACCCACACTGTTATGATATTGTTTAGTAATAAATAACCACAAGGATGGGCATATGAAAAGCATGGTGGAATGAGGGGTAAAATAAACATCCTGTTTCAGTGATGAAAGATGAGAAATAAGTTACAATGCCATCAATATTAGAGGACCAAGATAAAGTAATGTAGGCAGGATCTATGCAGGAGTTTCATTCTCATAATAGCTACACACTGGTACTCACTTGCTTCTGGGATGGTGATGTACTCCTCAATAGTCGCTTCGCCACAGCCCTTTTGTGTGCAGTAATACAGGGAGAACCTGTAGCGGCTAACTGGCTCCAAGTCACTGAGGTGCCATTTATTTGTATCTGGGTTGGTGATGTTCACAGTTAGGAGGGGTCCCACTTCCTCTGTGTTGTTAACTAAAAAGAAATATGGAATATATCTCAGATATACCAAATACTTGAATAGTAGATTTACTGTAATGTTGAGGTTTCTACTACTATTCCTAGAAGGCTACTTCAGCAATATACATTTAGCTTTTTAATTTTTTAACACATATAATTAATACTAGTTACACACACACTCTCTCAATCAAAAGATTTAACCACTTTCTCATACTTATAAGTTTTTCTCTCATACTAAGATGGCCAAGTGTAATGATTGAAAAATGATTTTATTGCATTCACCATTGTATTGAGTACCACAAACAAGAAATGACTCAAAAGAAGACCCAGATAACATGTCCTGTTTCCATACAAAGCTAGACCCTGTCACCACCGGCATGCGTGAGCAAGAGTGGTTAAACTCTTAAAAGGTTTGATTACTTGAAAGGAATATAGATCATTGTGGTAGGAAATCATTAAGCTGTGCAGAGCTCTTATCTCTCAATAACATCAGTGGTCTTGATTTATCCAAAATGATAATTAAGTTAATTCAGTAAATTAATTAATTGATATGCTAATAATGAAACTGTGTGATCAGCTAATCGCTATCTCATTATAACTTATAAAATGATAGTTACAACTTATTTGTCTTCCTGATGGTGACACATTATTTCTTTTCCCCTTTCTAAAGCATTCACCTTTACTCAAATCAATAAGCACTTGATCTTCTTGAAAAATACAAATCTATAATGTGTGTGTGTTTGTGTGTGTGTGCGTGTGTGGCAAAAGCCATAGATAGAATATGCTGGCTAAGAATCTTTTGTATAAGGGCTAAATTAATTGTGCGGCAGGACCTCTAATTAACTGAATTAACTGTGCAATCCATCCTTTGATTAAACGTAGTTACTGTTCAATGCATACACATTTATAGTAAAGCTTAGATCCCAGATTTTTTTTAAATAATTATTGCACAAAAGAATACAAGCATTTTTACTTCTTTGTAGAGTTTTTAGGCATTTGCCCTTTGAATAAAGCATCATGTAACAACTTGTCAACTTGTTAAGCTCACACACAATCATAAAAAAAATATATGATTTTAGAAAAACAACACAAACTTTGTGTACTGCTTATGCTTCTCTCTGTGTATTATTGTGTGTATAAAAAGACCGACTAATATAACCCAGACTGAGCCACTTCAAATCATGTGAATAGTGAAAAATTACAGCTCACTTACAGAGGGACAATACTGTCAAATTAAAATAGCTAATGTAGTTTAATTGCAAGCACAAATATAATTAATATTTTGTGAAACACAGAGAGTCATATTTAAGGCGTTAACTAAAGAAATGTTAAATATGAAAAAATGTGCTGTAATGTGCTATGCTGTGGACCATTTGCTTTTGCAGACCCTGATTTTTTAATATGGCACTGGGGAGGATGTGAGGGATTTCTGGTCGAGAATTGCTGTGATAATTCACATTGAATTTAAAAGTACATAAAAAAAATATTTAAAAATTACTTTCTCTGTTTTCACCTTTTCACTTCACTTAATTCACATTTAATGCACCCTTCAGTAATTTCAATCCAGATTTTAAAAGATGTTAACTAATATATTTTGTTACTGGCATAAACATGAAAACAATTTGGGGTTACAGTAACATTTACACACAAAAAAACGAATAAATGAGGCCCAGGAATTCCAAAGGTTTATAATAATAATAATAAGAAGAAGAAGAATAGGGACAAAATAAAAAATCTTTTTTTAAAATGACCTTGACAAGTGTGGTTCAAGGATCTCTTGAATCTTAGCCAGAATCTATGGATGTGTCCTACTCTCATGACAACTTGTGTGGCATTGATGCAGTAAATGCCTCACAGAAAGCATTAAATGTTTTTTTTTTTCATTGAGAGTATTTTATTTGTCTTAAAATTTGTCTTGAAATCCCAGGTCTATTCTCTATGTTCTATAAAGCACTTCCTGTAAATATTTACTTGATACGTGCAATACGCATGAAATACTGACTATGTAAAAGCTCAGTGCAGCCAGGTTTAGCCATGGGAAGTGTGTGCACTAGCATTTTAAATTTTTGGCTGCTATGTGCCACATGGACAGCTGGGTGCATTATCCCAAACATTTCACACACGGCTTCCTATGCAGGGATCTCAAAGGGCACACTGAGGCTCTTGCATGCTCTTCTGATTAAAATGTCCCTTCTTTTAATATGGAGCATGGCACTTAGCCACAGTGATCAGCTGCACTGTCAAGTACATGAATGAAAAAAGCTCTTCCAGATTGTGTGTTTTATTGCCAGCTGTAGATTTATCTGAGTGCCCTAGCTGATGATCTGTGGTAAGAACAGTTGGCAATATGGGCAATAATAAGTACCCTCCATGATTCAATAGCTTGTAGATTCACCTTTAGCAGCAGTAACTTAAAGTAATCTTTTTTGTATGATTGTCTTAGTTTCTCACATGGGAATTTTGATCCATTTCTTTTTTTATAACATTGTTTCAGTTCATTGAGGTTTTTTTTTATGCACAGCTCTCTTAAGGTCTTGCCACATCATTTCAATTGGGTTGAGGTCTTTACTCTGGACTGACTAGGCCATTTAAAAACCTTAATGCTTTTATATTTCCGCCATTCTGATGTAATTTTACTTGTATTCTTCGGATCATTGTCCTGCTGCATGCCCGAATTTCGACCAAGCTTTAACTGTCTTACAGATGGCCTAACATACTCTGATATACAAAGGAGTTAATGGTCGCCTTATTAACTGCAAGGGTGTCCAGGTCCTGTGGTTGCTAAACAAGGCCACATCATAACCCCTCCACTGCTGTGTTTGGCAGTGAGTATGAAGTGTTTCTTCTGAAATGCTGTTTGGTTGACCCCAAATATATCACCGGGAATTAAGGCCAAACAACTCTGCTTTGTTCTTATGTGTCCATAGAACATTGTTCCAGAAGCATTGTGCTATGTTCAGATGCAGTTTTCCAAACCATGCAGTTTTCCAAACCAAAGTCATGCTTCTTTGTTCTTTTTGGAGAGAAGAGACTCCTGGCCATATAAACTGCACTTGTTCAGTCTTCTATTAATTGTGCTGTCATGGACTTTAACATGCTCAGGGAGGCCTGTAGTGTCTGAGATGTAACTCTTGGGTTTTTGTATTTCTCTGAGCATTGCATGGTCTGACCTTTGGGTAAATGTCCTGGGAGTCCACTCATTGGGGATATTGGCAACTGTCCTGAATGCTTTCCACTTGTGGATAATCTTTCACTGTAGAACATTTGAATTCCAAATTGTTTGGACATGTTTTTATTAACCCTTTACAGATTTGCTTTTATAAAGGTTTGCACACCTTCCTGATGATGCCCAATTAATCGGGGGCTAATGAGTAGAAGCACCTGCCTGCAATTTTTCATTTTTGCTAAATATAAATGGCATGGTAATAAAAGTTGTTGCTTGGATGAGTTTATATTTTCCGAATACTAAGACTTGTTACAATCAGATTTTATGTGTGTTATTAGAATTAAAAGAGGGGGTACTAACTTTTGAACATGATTGTATGTTACTACTAATAAAATTACTAAGATTATTAATAATATTACTGTTGTTAACTACTATAAGTAGCCAACATAGATTGTCTGATGCAGTTACCTGATTCAATGGGTGCAGCAACTTTTGACCCTACTTTTACATACAGTTAGCCAAAGCCCAATATTTTTGTAACTCAACCATAGTCTTAACAATATTAGTGATATTATATTGGGTGCTATTTTTTTCTTTTGTTGCATGTTATTAATTGAATGTGTTCAGTGATTAAAGAACAACTTCTGACAACTTCCTTATGGTTATCTCTATGTGATATGTATTTATGCAACAGTAGGTCTATAAGATGGAATAATGTTAAAGAAAACCTTTGGCCCTGCCGCTATTAACAAATAACCAAGCCTGATGTTGTCTAGACTCAGACCAATGCCACCTCAGTTGAGGGTGGCACAACAGTGCCTTCTAGTGGTGAGATTTTAAAGGAACATGGTGGATTGATGTACTTAATATTGACATACTTAGCTGGTATTTCAGAACACAGGCAGTAAGAACCCCATTAGCTTCTACTGGAGGAGACCAGCTAAGTGTGAGAGCGTGCTTCTGAACATCTGTAGCCCTGAATGATCCAGGCTGATCTGGAACTATCATAAAGAAAAGGAAGATTAGATGAAAAATAATTGTTCTACACAACCATTATTTCTACCTCATGTATTTTTTTTAAATACTGAAACAATGTATTTCTACATACTTCTACAATAGAGTTTAATAGAGACCCAATATGCAAAATTAACTTTTTAAAATAATTTTGGACAGTCATATAGGTCTCTAATGTGTGTACACATGAAAAATATACAAATAAATAATAAAGAAAAATATGTTAATGCTGTTTTTTTTTGTGAGAATTAAAATATTACTGTGAAAAGAAAAGGTAGGTAGTCTGGATTGGGGCTCAGCTCCTCCTAGGATTTGCCATTTCATTTACCCAAAATTAACATATAGAATGCCACATTATTAATTAGAGCACTGAGAGAGTTATAGCATATCAGAAGCAAGACAAGGGAAATGCTTTGATTACTTCTAACTTCTGAATGAAACATCATTATAGTGGACACGTTTTGATGGCTATCCCAAAAGTTAAATGTGTGCGCTTTAAACATTTTACATTAGACTACTTTTTCAATAAGGGAGAATTGAAATTTGAGAAATGAGAATTTTCAACAAGAGAGCTGGTTTTATGCAAACATAGTATGGCATTATTCTGGGTGTCCATGACCCAATTTGAGAGCCTGAAGCTATTATTAAGCTTGTTTGTTGAATTCATGTGCTTTTTCCATGCAATTTTAGTTGAAAAATTTAAGACAAGACTGATATAGAACTACTTCTCTGAATCTGTTTCTTAAAAGTGAAAGATGGTATAGTTAGTGGGAAGTGTTGGGGGATGTTACTTTTTAAAGTAACTTATTACATTACAAAATTACTGTAATTTAAAAGTAATCAGTTACATTACAGCATTACTTTCTGATCAAAGTAACTAGTTAGAGTACTTGTATCTGGGTTGGTGATGAAAATACAAACTCCTTTGTGATTCCTCATGCATGTTGTTTTAGTCAAGACCTTTATAATTATTCTATCATCATCACTCAGCGAAGTTTGGCC
>JAOVVB010000016.1:5899887-5912859 GCA_028570985.1 Heterobranchus longifilis
GGGAAGAGGGTTTTTTTTGGGGGGGGGGGGGAAGGGGGGGTTAGTCCAAGTACTGGAGAAACAGGCGCGTCTTGAGTCGTCGTTTAAAGATTGTCAAAGTCTCTGCTCTTGAAACCTCTGAAACAGATCCTAAATCAGCAGTGGCTTATAGCAATTCTTTCTTGAACAACACTGTCTTTCTTGTTCAATTATATTGAAGAATTTAGCAGCATTGTGTTTTAACATATTGGTTAAAACAGACACTAGAAATTTGCGTTAATCCTAAACCTGAGTATTACTTAAACAATTGCACACTAAAGCTCTATTTTACAAAAGCATTCTATATATATGGGATGAATCAGGAAAAAAAAATTGTACCACCTCACAATTTAATTAGAGAAAATTATGCTGAACCCCCACAGGGTTTAGCATCATAGGGAGTCATACCACTAAGAGAGCGCCCGTTCACCATCCATGTCACAGAGGGTACAGGGTTGCCATATGCAGCACATCTGATGATAACATCAGCTCCAATGATATTCACCTGGCCCTCAGGTTCGATATTCCACTTAGGAGGTTCTGTTACAAAACAAAACAATGACTCTCTCTCTTCAACTGTTAATTCTAAGCTAAACTTTCATATTTTTGTGGTCAGACATGAAAAAAACATTGACATGGGTAGAATAAAAGAAAAGGGGTCAAAATATGCCGTTCATTCTAAAACTGTTAATTGCAACTATTAAATATAAACCTGTTAAGTGTAACTATTAACTGCAGGGACCATGTATTATTAATGCAAGCTAAAAAGAGCAAACTATCATTAGCAAATAGGAATTCGGTCACAAATTGTAAATTTGACAACTGATGTGCCATGACACAAGGAATAAGTAATAGATTTTGTAAGATAGCTGATAAAAATGGATTGAATAAAAGACTTGTAAAATGTTTTGGGATAATAGAGATGATAAATTGCCTGAACTAAACACTGTCATAGAAGTAATATATGTAAAACAGATATATCAGAAATGAAAAATAAATTTATTAAAGGCAATAAAATCAGGTGATTTGGTGATTTATTAAATATACCCAAACTCCATTTTCAATTGCTTTTACTACTATGAAAATTAAAGGACTATATCTGCCCCACAATATACACATAGCAAGAATGTGATCTTATGCTTTAAACTGGATTTCATGTTGCCTATCACTCATTTCCCATTTAGACAATAAGTAAAACTCATTAAAGTTAACAAACCCACATTTGCATTGTTTTTAAAGCCTTAAATATGAAAAGAAAGGATATCTCACCCTCTACTACTATATAGAAGTAATGTACAGCTTCTCCGTGGGCATTATGAGCCTTGCACATGTATTTTCCTTCATCATCTTCTATCACTGTCTCTATGGTAAGGTGCTTCCCAAAATTCTTTAACATAGCTCGGTCAGAAAGTTTCTCTCCTATCTTGATCCACTCAACCTTCGGAGTTGGGCTGGAGAAAGAAAGGGCCACAAGAAAATTAAATATTCAGAAATAAATAAAATGACAATAGTTTTGTTCTTTAGGTAACATTTAGAGAAGAAAACTAATTTTATCAGACAGGATTAGGCTGGTAGTTAAAGTAAACACCTTATCTGACAGTAATATTTAATGTCATATTAATGTTCTAACATATTTATTGATAGTTAAAATGTTCTTTGTTATCATTACACTAATGTCTGTAAATGGCACAATGCAAAAATGACAGTAAATAAGCTGAATACATTTAAATGATAGAAAGTTACTTACAAGCCTTCAGCAATGCACTCTAATAGAAGTTCCTCCCCTTTCACAATATGAGTGTATGTATGACCACCAGAGGGTGACAGTAGACTGGGCTTCCTCTCCAGAATGGCATTGGCTAGAATTAGAACCACATGATCCATATTTGAGCCCATGTGATACATATACATGATTACATGAACATTACTTTGCACATTAGCATGATGGCATAGTTAATTCATATAATAATAATAATAATAATAATAATAATAATAATAATAATAATAATAGGTATTATTATTATTATTATTATTATTATTATTTTACCTGCCATTGAAGCTATTATTATAGTTAATCATATTTAAATATGTGAATATTTGTTTATATGTGATATTCAAGAGGTTTAACAAAAATATTGCACTACCCATTTAGAAATCATATAATTTATTTTTTTACAAAGTCACATTTTCACAGGCTCAAATGTAATTGAACTACTGAGCAGTTATTTCATATTTCATGACGAATAAAGAAAACAGTACAACAGTTAGTTCTGACCGAGCAATCTGATTGGACAAGAGAAATTCCATGAGTGGTGACAATGGGCGGTACCACCACTGTGACATTTAACTGGGACATTTAAAATTTCAAATTGCTCTCCAACCCTGGATCAAATGCCCTACTTGATGTGTGTGACAATAGATTGTACAACCTACATAGTGCACTAGCTTTCCATTTAACACTATTTGGTATAGAACCCTGAAGTTAAGGGATTCTTTCTAAAGCATAATAGGGAAAAAATTATAATAAAAAAAGTATGAGGTTTACAGGACTGTCCACCCCCTTCATTTTATAATTTTCTCACATTATGGCTACATAGTACCAGTAATATGATAATACCATGATAATAAATGGTGTTTGTGGCACTTTTGTATAAAAGCAGCGGTTATGACTGCATCCCAGCCATGCTATTTCCAGCAGTAAAGCATTCCATCTCATGATATTGCTAATGTAAACATTACATTTTCATTTGGTAGTACGAGTCATCACTGCATTAACAAAACTAAACAAATCTATCAAAAAAAAAAATACCAGAAACTTTAAGAATGGCCAAATAAACAAGTTGGTGCATTCTTGAAAAGAAGTAATGTACTGGTAAGCTCAGCAGCATCAACAAGCCTTGAAGGCAAACACAACTAAAGTTCATGATTCAGAGAATTATTTCCTTGGTTGAAAACAAAATCGCTCCACAACATTTAGCTAAGTCAAGTACACTCTTGAGGAGGCAGTGATAACACTGTCAAGAGACACCTTAGTGAATGTAAATACAGATGGTTTACCTTAAGATACAAACTCCTGGTACCATTTAAGGACAGAAAGGCCAGATTAGACTTACTAGAAGAGAAGTATATGGAGCGTCATACCACAAAATGTGTCACACATGGTGGAAGCCGGGTTATGGCATGGTCATGTATGGCTGCCAAGAGAATTGAATCATTGGTGATTACTAAAAATAGAAGGAGCAGGATGAATTCTGAAGGTTTACAAAGCTATACCTTACACTCATACTCAGTCATATGCTACAAATCTGATAGGACAGCACCTCGCAGTACAGATGGAAAATGGCCCAAAATATATTGAAAAAATTAACTGTTCTTCAAGGGCAGAGTTGGTCAACTCAACTGAGCATTCTTTTCACATTCTGAAGACAAAACTGAAGGCAGAATCTACGTTCACATTACCAGCATGAAGTGACCCAAATCATTTTTTTTTTTTTTTTTACACTAGCTAAAGTAAGCGATCTGTCTTTCTTCCTTATTCCTTCTTCTGGACCCCAATTTTAGGGACAAAAAACAAGCACTGTAATTCTAAAATGAACAATGCAATATTTTTAAACCCCTTATATTAAAGCTAAAATGTGCACACTTCAACATCTTGACTGCTTTATTTTAAATCCACAGTGGTGATATACAGTAGCAAAAATACCAAATTTGTGATGGTGTTCAGATACTTATGGATTTGTGTCTATCCAATGCATCTAAAATAATATTGTGAATTTCTTTCGTGTATTTTAATTCAAAAAGTGAATCTCTCATATAGTATAGATTTATTAGACATTAAGTGAAAAATTTCAAGCCTTTTTGTATTCATTTTGATAATTAGGGCTTACAGCTCACAAAAATCATGAAATCATGTAAAGTTCAACCACAAAAGGACTACAATACAGAAATGTCCCAGTTCTGAAAAGTATGTTAATTAATGCACTCAATAATAAGTCTCTAGGGCTTTATTTACATGAATTACTGCATCAATGCATCTCCAGTAAAGCTTGTCAGCAGACAGAAGCATGACGTACTCTAAAATCTCCTGGTAGACATACTTTGACTCTGGACTTAATAAAACACAATGAACTAACATCAGTAGAAGAGAAGTGGAAAGTTAACGTTGAACTATGCAAGCATTGAAAGATGCAAGCAACTTGGGCAACTTTGAACCACTAAGCAACATGTTTTTTTTCCCTCCTTAGCACAGTTAATAAGCTGATGATTCAGGAGTGGCTTGATACTAGGAACGTAATAGCCCTCAAGACAGCTGAGCATGGTGGCTCTTGATGCACTCACTGCAGCCTCACTCCACTCATGTTAAGCTCTCCCAAGTTCTTAATTCAGCTTTGCTTACCAGTTGCATGTACTTAACTAGACTGACCTATGCACAATATTTATTCTGTATGAATAGTGATTTATGTAAACCTGAAATATTCTAATATTTTGAGATATTGGATTTTTTTTTTATGAGCAGTAAGCCATGATCATAGAACTTAAAACAAAAAAGGCTTAAAATATTTTACTTGAAATGTAATGAATCTAGAATATACCTATACTGTAACTTAACTTTTGTATAAAATTACCACAGGAAAAAGTAACCATCCTGAAATACTTTATAATTTTAAATGTAACCTTTAAAATAGCTTTCATATATTTGCTCTATATGCTGTTAAATATACAATTTATGTTTTGCTACAGAAGCAGTTATGGTGAACAGTGCTCACCTTTTCCCCTTCCACTACCAAATTGACTCACTGCCTTGGCTGAAATGGAGAAATGGAAAACAGATGGAAATACATGGAGGTACAAATAATAAATCCAAATAATAATAATTAACTATGAATGAGATATTGACATTTGGATATGGTGATTTAAGTGATGATCATGGATTTGCAATGCAACTGGCTGCTACATTATGTACACATATTCAACTGTGTGTTAACGAATGTATCTATTTAACCCATCACATGGCAACAACTCAATCATTTAGACATGGAGACATGATAAAGATGATCTGCTGAAGTTCACAATGAGCATCAGCATAAAGGTTATTTAAGTTTTTTTTAAGATTTTGAGCATGGCATGGTTGTTGGTGTTAAATGGGCTGGCCTGCGTATTTCCTGCCAATCTATTGTCAATTTTCACAACCATCTCTAGGTTTTTACAAAGAATGGTCTGAAAAAAAATAGTTTGCGAAAGTTATCTCAGCAATACCTTGTTGATGGCAGAGGTCAGAGGAGAAAGGCCAAACTTGTTTGAGTAACTTATATAACATCGTGTTACCATCAAAGTAAGGGTTGCTAAAATGTTATTGGCTGCTTTACGTTAAAGATACTTTTGAACACACATATACACACACACACACACACACACAAACACACACACACACACACACACACACACACACACACACACACAGGTGTGTGTCTGTGTGCATATGTAATTCAAATAGCAAATTCTTTAAATATAGCTTTTTGTATGTACAGTGTCATGAAAATTTGCCCCTTCCTGATTTTATTTTTGTATATTAGAAAATAAAATATTAGAGATCATCAAACAAATTTTAATATTACACAACGATACCCTGAGTAAATATAAAATGCAGTTTTTAAATTGTGATTTTTAAGGGGAAAAAAGCTGTCCTAACCTGCCTGGCTCTATGTGAAAAAGTAATTAGCTAAACCTAATAACTTCTTGTGCCACTCTTGGCAGCAACAACTGCAGTCAAGCATTTGTGATAACTGGCAATAAGTCTTTCACATCACTGTGGAGTGATGTTTGGCCCACTCTTTTATGCATAATTGATTTAATTCAGCCACATTGGATGGTTTTCAAGCCTGTTTAAGGTCATCCTAATGAAATTTAAGTTCTAGGCCACTCAAACTTTTTTTTTTTTTGAGCCAGTCAGACATGGAGTTGCTGGTGTGTTTCAGATAATTGTCCAGCTGCATAACCCAAGAGCACTTGAGCTTGGGGTCACGAACTGATTCTCCTTCAGGATTTCTGGTAAAATTCATGGTTCCATCAATTATAACAAGTCGTCCATGTCCTGAAAGCTGCAAAGCAGCCCCAGACCATGACACTAGCTCCACCATGTTTGACTGTTGGTATGATGATCTTTTTAAAAAAAACAGTGTGTTAATAAATGCTGTGAGAGATGCACACCTTCCAATAAGTTAAACTTTTGTCTCATCAGCCCAGAATATTTGCCCAGAAATATGCCTCAAATACTAGATTCGCCTTTTGTGTTCTTTTTTGGTCAGCATTTTTGCCCAGTCTTTTACTATCTACCAGTCTTTATTTATGTTTTATTGTTGAATCCCGAACACTGACTTTAACTGAGGAAAGTAAGGTCTTCACTTCTTTAGATAGTGTTCTGAGTTCTTTCATAAGATCCTGTGTCATCGTTGTGCTCTTGGAGTAATTTTGTTAGGCTGGCAACTTCTGGGAAGGGTCACCAGTGTTCCAAGTTTTCTCCTTTTGTGGATAATGGCTCTTACTGTGGTTCGCTGGAGTCCCTTAGCATTAGAAATCGCTTAGTAACCCTTTCCAGACTGATACATGTCAATTATTTGTTCCTTTTCTCTTCTTAAATTTCTTTAGATCATGTTTTTTTTTTTTAGATCTTTTAGCATGCTTCACTTTGTCAGACAAGTTCTATATAAGTGATTTTTACTCCATTGGTCTGGCAGTAATCAGGCCTGGATGTGGCCAGTAAACTTTATCCCTGCTTTCCAAAAAAAATCTAAGTTTATTCATGATTTAGCAAGGGAGGAAATTACTTTTTCACATAGGGCCATGTAAGTGTGGGCAGCGTTTTTCCCCTTAATAAATTGCAAAACTGCATTTTGTGTTTACTCAGATTATCTTTGTGTTACATTAAAATTTGGTTCATGATCTAAAGTATTTAAATGTGACAAATATGCAAAAATTAAATATTCATATATAGTGCCTTCAAAAAGTATTTACCCCCTGTGTAATACAAAAAATTATACTATTAATAAACTTAATAAAACTTGAGCCACTTAGTCTAAAGCCTAAGCATAATGTCTGGCACAAGCCCAATACAGCCCATCATCCAGGTAACACCATTCTTGTCATCAAACACACTGGGGATAACATCATTCTGATCAGCTTTTCATCTCGGAGGAACTGGAAAACTTGAGGCCATCATAGGTCAAATGGATGGGTGGGGAAATAAAGTGTTGAGGAGAGGTTTTTCCAATCAGTGAGACATCTGTTTCTCACAGATGAAAATATACGCTGAATGACCATCACCCTTACATGTATCATTCACTCCTGGTTTTATTATTTACTCAAAGTACTCAGTTCACCCTGACCAGTTGGTATGTTTCATTTGCCGCCATTCCAATCAGCTTTATCTGTGTCCAATTAATCTGCCTCTCTACCTTAAAATTGCCTTAGTACCAAGTTACTCTTTGCCAGCCTGTCTCTTTACATTGTATTTGAGCTCTCCAGCCATCATCCTGTATCCTCTATTTTGAAATTGCCTATTTGTTTTAGTAAAACTCTTGTCCAATCATGTTTGGACTCAGCCTTTCCCCTGTCTCCCTGTATTATAAGTTTACTGGTTATCTCAAATTTGGGGATGTTTAATACTTTCTGGCGACAATGTATGTAAATGATTATACGTTTCTGTGAGTCTTCCCAGTAAAAGTTGTATTTCCAAGATTTCTGAATGATAACGTTACAAGCATTCCACAATATATCTTTTTAATAATGTCATAGTCAATTTTTTTTTAAAGTTGAATATATAAATATTAGCTGAATATTTTTACTTTAAGGTTCAGCAACTACTATGAATTATTCAGTGGTAGCCAAAAAATAACGTGAAAAGCTATCTACAGTAAAGTGTAAAAGGTAGTGCCCCCACTTTTAATTCTTAATGGGTTTTTTTGTGTAAAAAGAAAAATCATAAAAATCATCTGATCATAGTGGGTATTAGTATTAGGCAAATACTGTACAACCTCAAACAAAAACATGGGCAAAACAAAAAGTATCTCTCACTGCTGCTACAGCATTTAAAAGGGTAAGTTGCAGCCAGGTGCTGTTAATCATTAACTCTTGACTAACTGCCCTTGATCATCAGCAGGTGCACATACCTCTATAAAGCATACATTTTGACAGTTTGCTGATCTGGAGCATTTATGTGCGTGTTAACACAACAACCAAGAGGGAAACCCATAAGCAATGGTCATATAGAAGCAATTCAGAAGACAATTTGAAGGTTAACAACGTACAGTGAGAGATTATTCACAAATGAAAAGATAGTTGCCAATCTACCCTGGAATCACTATCCTGTTCATGGCATCAATCTGCGGAATGGTGGGCATGAGGCAGGAATATATACTAGATGGCATGTTAGTTTATTGCAGGGAACCATGCACAAACATACATTTACACCTAGAGACAGTTAGCATACAATTCACTGCGTAAAAGGCATGGAGGCAAAATCTGGGTTTATATTATAATTTATAATATAATTTATTGTTGTTGATGCACCTTTATTCTGGGAGCTATGATGATAACAGGGGCATAAACGAGATCTGTGTGTTAAAGGGAGCCATCCCATTATGAAATGGAATGAGAACATGTGAATCTATATGCAGTAATTAACCCAAGCTCAGGGCTAAACTTGAGGCCTTCAAACAGTTAGCTACCTCCTGCACCAGTCTCCCACCCTAATTATTAGGGCGAAGAATATGAATATTAGTATAAACGTAATGATAGATCCATAAATAAGTATTTTTTGTATTCACTATTTAATTTATTTTTACTTTGACTTTTGTTTTGGTTTGCCATGCCTGCCCTGGGTAATAAACCTTAGGATTTTAAGTTTATATGTTTAAAACAACTAGTCATGGTAGGCATGACAGCAATCAAGTGATTTTCCACGGGTGATTTTTACTACTATATTTCCACATCATTCCCATTCCCTCTTCTGCCAACACACACCTGCATTATAACCTTTAAGCATGTCAAGTTAATATTACAAAAGTTATGACCTAAGCCAATGGAGAATATGTCAGTGAATAGACTGTTTGGGGGTTATACATACAGTTGCTGACAATGACGGACATGGCAGTTTTCTGAACGATGGTACGTATTCTAGGGAAGGATGCATAGCAGCAGTAATCTTTCCGGCTGTCTGTCTGAATGGCATTAGAGAAGTAGAGGTTTCCATTCAGCCCAACAGTCACTCTCTCGTCCTGCTCTATTTGCTTCATGCCTACATAAGTAAGAGAAAGAAAAAGCCCAGGAAATAAGTTCACTGAAAACTTATGCCTGTAAATGCATAGCAAGTATAAATACACATAAATTTTTATTATTATTATTATTATTATATATTTTTATTATTATTATTTTAATGATAAATAGTTGAAGTAATCATTAAACATTATTGGATGATTGTTAAAAGAACACTTCTGTGTAAGTGTGTTTTAATCACTCAAAATAAGTATGGGGTGATGCTCAAATTTCATAAATACATTTTGAAAAATACTTCACATTGTGTAGTAACATAAATGATTCTATATGAAAATTAAGTTTGCTGTAAACTTAAGAATATATTAAACCCTTAATTTACAGAAGCATGATGGCTGAGTGTATGTCATGTTATGTTACTTACTAATGGTCATCCAGTAGATTTCCAATGGAGGAATTCCTTTAGGCGGATTGCATTCCATAATAAACGGCTGTCCTTCTTCTACCTTGATTGGATCAATTTTCTCTTTAGGGAACTTTGGAACATCTGGTAAGCACAATAGAAACAAGAAAAATGCTGAAACAAGCAGGTGCAGTAATATACTGTGGCAGCAGGAGGGCAGTAAGAGGCCTGGTTCTCTAGAGGCCTCTTAAAAATGTGCCAACATAAAAAAAGAGATTTATAGCACCCGACAACCTTGGTCCCAAAGCACAGTAATAACACACCATTACTACAGCACTGCCTCACATCAAACTTCAGTGAGTGAAAAAGAAGTGCTCATGCTTTGTCACTGGTGCCCCCTTTGGCCTGGTTCCATCATTCAGAGATTTATATGGTGAGTTTTAGAGCACTGTGAGGAATGTATCTAGGAGTATGATAAAGAGAGCAGTGGGTCTATTTTTCACCCTTTCGATCCCCCAAGATTCACATACACACACATACACAGCAGAGAAAGGGCAAAGTTCAGGGGGCTTGTAGCACATAAATACAGTGGACAACCGCACTGATTGCAGGATTGCCTGTTTCAGCAGACTTTAGCCTCTAAATCTAACTGAAAGGACCATAATAGTACAATTATATTTTACTCACTGGGAATGATAAACTCAATTTTTTCTGACATTGCAGTTCCTAACTTGTTGAAGGCATAACAGCAATAGACGCCTTGGTATTCAGTGAGGTTTCCGTTGTTTGGGATGATAAAAGTTCCAGAATCTTCTTTAGTGATCAACATAGGGTCCTGGTAGGGATCAAAATCTTGCCCATTCTTAGTCCATTTAAATCTAGGGAAGAAAAATATTGTATAACAATCTAATTAATACAATTATTACCAGTAAAAAGTTGTTGAAATAATACAGCACACAAAGAGATATATAAAAAAATTCATAGTGAGAATCATTCAGGTTGTTTTTTTCCCCAACAGTTGTACACCAAAACTAATATTTTAGTGTATAGATTGCAGATTCTTCCTGGTCAGGAACACAGTTGTGGTATTAGGAGAAATACTGTACTCAGAAATATACCCTGAATAATAAATATTGTCACGTTATTCACTTATTACTTATTATCTTACACCTATTCACACCTAGAGACAATTTAGCAAGGTCAGTTCAGCTATATGTTGATGATGTATGTTTTGAAAGTTGGTAGGAACCCAGAAAACAAAGTGGAAACCTGCATGGACATGGGGGTTGGTTTGGGTGGGTAAGGTTGGGGCCACATGTAAACCATAGCAGAGACAGTAATTTCAGCTCAGGATCAAACTAGGAGCCCTGAAGATGTTCAGCAGCAATGATACCCAATTCTGTATTGTAAATACAGCCCATGCCTATTCAGGATAATATGATTATAATCCATCATGTGTGTACAACACATGAGTCACAACTATTCACTAACCGATGTGAATGGTGAAAAATGAACAAAGCTCCTTATACAAACTCTTTAATGTTTATCCATGGATATTCACAATATAGTAAGTCCCCTACATGCAAACATTCGATATGAACATGTGTTCATGATTCTAAAGAACAAGGACAAGATCATGGAACATGTTAGTATAGCCAATTGTGTTAGTATCCTAATGCCTAGACAATGTTTGTTGTACTTACAAGCAAAGTGGACTTCCAAACGAGCTCGTTTGTATGTTGGGGACTTACTGTAGGTTTTTTTTGTCAGCATCACATACAACTGGCTGGGCAAAATTTTATGTAACTTTAGCAGTATTTAGATATCTGCCTGAAGTTTAACCTGCACTATAAGTAAAATCAAAATGTTAACAATTAATTAATGAATGAACGCAATGTTATGTGCCATATTTAATAATCTACTTTAAAATAGGCTACTCACTGAAATAACAGGACTGAAGTGGTATAAGTGAATTTTAACAAGCTAAATTAAATTTAAGACAAAACTGAATCTTTATCCCATCTACTTTTTCGATATCTCATCTGTGATTCACTCTCTGATTAATGAACAGGGAGTGTATTTGGCTAAAGTACAGCTGAAGCATAAACAAGCCATAAGGTACTTTAGTACTCCTTATAACATTTTATTTCTTTGTATTAATAAGTTAGGCAGACATGTACATGGGCTTTAACCTGAAATAATAATATCACTGATTACATTAAAGCTGATCAGCTTATTTTTATCTTTAACTTTTTAACTATTTCTACAAACTCTTTTCCTATCAATGACAGGTACTTCAGCTAGTATTAAAAATTCAAGAATGCTCCTTTAGTTTTTCTTAACAATAATAACAGGTTGATTAAAATAGAGCAGATGTGGCGAAGTACGCAAATTCAAGAAAAAGTACCTGCCAAAAAAATTACTTTAATAATACAGACAGCCTGTATGAACCACTAAGTGCCGACCTTTTTTTTTTTTTTTTCCACATCACTAGGTATGTTCATACACTAATTGGTTTATTTCAGTTTGGGCATGCAATATGAAGACACATGGTCAATGCTTGCTAGTCATTGTTATCAGCCAGAGTACCATACCAGGAGGTCTCCACATCCTGCATAAACAAATTTACCACAATGCGGGAATGAATTGTAGTATTTTAAATGCTCAGTGTAGTAAGATGTGTTATTTACGATGCGTCCAATGCAGTGGGAGAGTGCGGGTGGGCTGTGTAAAGAGTGTGAAAAGAGTTGCAAACAGAAGAAACATGTAATACAATATCAAGCTGAATCAATATAAATGGTATTGTCTCATCCTAACCTACTTTTTAACTGGACCGTTTCACATTAATTTTAAGAGACGGAGACCAAAACAACATGCTCTACATATCCCAAATAGTGCAGATGAATTGTATAAAATCATTCACTTTGTATAAAAGTATGTAAAACATATAAAACTTCAATTTGTTGTTCCAGTATTAGTAACTAGCATACTAGTTGGGTAGATACTTTCTCTTTTTTCCTGTTGACCAACCAACAACTTGGTCTTTTACAAATAAAAATAGGAATTTCATTGTATATGCATTTGCTATTTTTAATAAGTTATAAGTTATTACAGTACCAGTCAAAAGATTGGGCACATTTGATTCAGGTTTTTGTTTAGTGCTTTCATTTTCCACATTCTAGAACAATACTGGATAATTAAAAAACATGAAATAACACAAAAGTTCATACAATTACATAAGCAATGTAATTTACTAATGTGGCAATGTTAGTATTAATGTAATA
>JAOVVB010000016.1:5971233-5981804 GCA_028570985.1 Heterobranchus longifilis
ACACACACACACACACACACGTGGTCACAGTGTTATAGTAAACAGTACATGCGTGCACGGATGTTGATTATACCAGTAAGAGAGGAGAACTAAGACCCAGCAGGGGAGGCGATTACCTACAATTCCGCAGCGCAAGAGAGAGAAAAACCGTTGGCTCAGTTGTGATCACATGACGCTTGGAGTGAAAACAAGAAGCGCATGCGTGATACATGATACTCGGTGCTCGTAAACCAAGACAATACTCGTTTTTCAAGTAAAAATTTATTAAAAATCTTTGCTCGTCTTGCGGAACACTTGTAAACCGCGTTACTCATAATCCGAGGTTTCACTGTACTTACAATCCAAGCTTCCACTGTATATGTAAGAAAACAATATCAAACCGTATCTTTACAAACATTATTTTATTTCTTCTGCTCCTCCCACCATCTCTGTCTGTTGCAATTCGAAATTATGTATTTATTGACATTTTCACTTTAAATGCTGTGGGTCGGCTGCTTTTTGTCACAGAATCTAAAGTAAACAACAGTCAAAATACAAGGGCAACATACTTTGCTGTGTGTATGTCATAAAAAACCCATGCTTTGGATTTTTCAATTCTGTTTTAGATCACAATTGACATGCATATACTGTAAATACATTACAATAGGTCTCCACACTGACATTGAGGTTTGTCAGCCTAAATGCCAGTACAATGTAACAAATTGGGGGCAAATTCTATAACTAGTTTAATTTAGCAAAATGCCTATTCTGGGTAAAGAAACAAGTTATATTTGTACCAAATGTACTGTAACTTTAAAAGATACCGACTTGAAGTCGCTCAGTGGGTCTGCAGAAGCTTCACAGTATGAGTCTTTGGAATACATTTTTGCACTGACTGAAGGTTGTGGGAATTGACCCTGATTACTTTCATTATACTCATGTTTTGGGTGGCAAACGTCAATGTCTGTGTGGAGGCCAGGAATAATTATGAAGAGTAAGACCTATTGTAATGTAATTATATCCACCACAAATCAGATTTAAGACACACCTAGAGAAAAAAGCTTTCAATTCTAGACAGAAGTATCAAGTCTTATTCAGAAAGGGCCAGTATGCATGTAGGCTTTAATTTCAACCAAGCAGAAGTGACACCTAATTTCATCTGTACTTCTTGGCTTTCAATAGATTACCAGGTGTGGCATCTGCTTGGTGGAAATGAAAGCCTCCACCCACACAAGCTCTTTTTGAATAAGATTTGACACCACTGCTTTAAAACATTTCTTATTTGGCCCTTACAATTAAATTTAAACTTGTTATTGAATATGAACATAACACTGTACCTATGACTGCTCTGCAGATTATCATTTTCACAAAATGCCACTTTCTGGCCAGAGCCTGGCCAGCAGAATTGTTGATAGAGTGGATTTGTTAAAAGATGGACAAGGATGCACTTGGTGTTATTCTGTGCATTTGATATACTATAAATGAGAGTGCAATATATAAGATGGCACCAAACAGTAATGGATAATTTACTATGATATTTCAGAAATAAAATGTACCACTTCTCGTTATTCCTCCTTAAGCACGACCTCACACTAAGGAGACAAAGTGTTGTTTAAAATGGCCTAACATTATCAGGTGTTTTCATGCTGAAAATGCTCATATGACTGGCTTTAAATGTACATTTTGGAAGGCAGCTGCTCTCCTCTCCTAACATTCCATACCGCAGACCATAACAACTCAATTTCACCCATGCTAACGACTGACATTTAGTGTAATTAATGATTGTTAGAACACCTGTGACGTGCAGTGATACTAGCAACTAAAAGTACCAGCGCCGTTATGCTCTATATCACTACTAACTGTTGTACAAATGTTAGATAATTTTACTGTAAATTTATTGATGGTACCTCCTTCTATGAACTACACTAAGCATTTCAAATACTGAAGCTTTAATTCCAGTTTTGCTGACAAAAACCCTGCCTATACCTAGCAAATTCATGTGCATGTATAATAATAATTTATTATATTTTTATTATTTATTATTATAAATTCTTCTTCGTCTACTTCTTCTTCTTAATAATATTAATAATAATTATAGTAGTAGTAGTAGTAGTAGTAGTAGTAGTATGGGTGTCAAATTTGTATGTATTTTATACATGCAAGCATCTAAAGTAAATGCCTTAATAAGATAAAAGTGAATCAAGACCTGAGCTTTAGGGAACACTGTAAAGGCATAAAGCAGAACATCTAAAGCCTGGGAAGTAGGAGAGCTATAAAATGTAATTGGCTGAAGATGCTCTGTGTGTATCCTATTTCGTTCGTTTACTTTATTTTAAGTTGCCACAAAAAAGTCCAGGAGCAAAAGGACTTTAATAGCAGACTTTAAGTGCCCAAAGACTTTTGACTGGCATATTTTTGTTTTATGATGGAATGTTTCCATTTCATCCTCACAAGTCACATTTTATTACAGGAATTTTATTAGATCTTGATTCTTGGTATTTAAGTGGCTAGTATTTGTAGATCCTGTTTGTTTGGGATAAAGGCCTGCAGCCACAATAGCATTTATGGATACAATTGAGGATGATTCTTTCTATGTAGAAAGAATTCAATTTTAACATATGAAAAGAGTCAGTTTTAATCATAGTCCTAGATCCCCAATGAATGCCGACAAGGATCTGTGTTGAAATTGTTGAAGAACAGGTTGAAAAGTACAGGTGTGACTCGAGAAGACATGAAGACTCGAGAAGACTTTGCCTTTTTTGTTATGTATGATTGCTCATGGCTTTTAACTTGACTTTTGTCTTTGTGTTCTTTTCAGCTTAAATTTTTCAACAATTGACACAAAAAATATGGAATTATTGGAAGTCCTGCATATTAAACTGTCATTTTAGCCCAGTGCAGAAGTCTGGTAAAGGAAAATGCTTCAAAATATGATTTAACAAGAATTCCATTAAAGTTTTCCCCCAGCTGTCCTGATCGACAGAAAAAAAAAAATCCTCCTTCATTCCTTTTTAAATCTGTCTGAGATGCAGTATTCTTGGGCTCAGTACTTGTATCAGTCTTGCACATGAGTTCTCAGCTGGAGTTCTGGCAACCTACGGTTCTGCACAGCTTCATATTTTACTTCCTCCAGCATACCTGATATTAGATGCAATTCATAAGCTAATTATAAAGCCCTTAGTGTCTTGAATCAGGTGTTAGAGCATGGGAAAATATGAAACTGCAGGGAAGTGGGTGCCTTGAACTAAAGTTAAGAACCCGTGCTTAGGATTTAATATAATCACAATCTTATTATTCCATCATGTTCATATAGGAAACACTTGTCTGTGACTATGTTTTAGGCAGTTTGGAATTTTTATTTCTCTCTTTTCTCAGTTACCTACCTACCTTCACAGAAATTGATCCAGCAGCTGTTAAGTTTTTCAACACATCAGCAAATAATAAAACAGCTTGCTCTCAGTCAACAAAGAATTGTCTTATATAAACAAATCAAGCTATGCTCTAGAGGTGAGTAATTTCTTACTTACGTAATTTCTATGATTTAAAGAAAGTAGTGTATCCTAGGAAGTTTGGGAACAAGCTACATTTGTCATTGCTTTTGAAGTAAGAAATCACATTGTCACTTTTCAAAAGCAAGTCATGCGAATACCTGCAGGTAAAAAAAAAAATGAACAAACATCCTGACACCTGATATAAACATATTTTTTGCATCTAGAAAAAAAAGAGAATATGCACATTCTATTCATGCTGTGCTCTTGTTATAAATGTCACTTTTGGCATGTCAAGAGAGCATGATCTAAATAATCTGTCTCCACCTTCACAGGGGCCTCCCATCAGGTCTGTGAGAAATAGCTAACAACAAGGCACATCACAAACATACACAACACATTTGTCCCCAGCTGGAATTCTTCATGATAAATTGCAAGGATATTTTCAGTCTTTGCTTCCAGCAGAAACATATAGATCAGAGCCAGATGCAGGTCAAGTTGGCATGTTCAATCAAGCCAGGGAGTATGAGGCTCGCTCTCACCAGGACAGCAGATGGAGAGCAGAGGATTCTTCCTTTCTTTTTGACTGCTGACTCAGAAATTAAGGGACACATACACTTGGCTCCAAATTTGAATGTACAATAATACAAGGCGTTTGCTGTGTTCTGGGCAGATGTAGTGTCTGTCACTGCCAACTTGTGTGATGGCACACTTATGTGGATCCATTTAAATGGAGTGAGTATGTATGTGTGTAGATTGAAAGTGTGCATTTGAAAGATACACCTAGTCCTCATTTATAACAGAAGCCATAGTTAATATTAATTTGGTGCCACTTTGCTGTGACCTGAGTGATGTTCAACAGCTGCAAGACTCCATACATCACTATAATATACACTGATCTTCATTATTATATCATTTTAAAAGGTGAGGTCTACATTGTTATTCCACTTACCTCATTAAAAGCTGTTGAATCCTGACTGTAACCATTCTTTCTGTAATAATAATAATAATAATAATACAGTACAATCATTTAAGCATAACTAATGTATCCTGCTTTTTCCTTAATCAGGGTCAAAGTGGATCAAGAGCCTATCCAGGAGCACTGAAAATTAAGTGCGAAGATGCCAGTCCATTACAGGTCACAATGCACACACATTCACACTCAATTTAAATTAAACATGAACTTAAGAAGAATATGGAAAAATCTTCACACACACTATGCTTAGACACTAAGTTTAATACTGAGCCAAGAACCCTGGAGCTGTAACGCGGTAGTGCTTCATGCTGCACCACCATACCATCCCTACTGTAAAGCAACTGCATGAAAATATAAGCAGTAGTAAGTTATAATTATAATTTAATTGGACTATATGTAGACGAAGCATTCTTAAATCTCCCCTTCAGTTTTACAAATTTAATAAATATATACAGTAATTATATTGTAATTGTCATTTATTTTATTTAAGCAAAAACTCCAGAATGCCCTTTATAGCCTTATTATTATTATTATTATTATTATTATTATTATTATTATTTCAGAACTTTGAACTTAACCCTTTAAACCTTTTATTTAATATAAAAATTTAGGATTAGATTCCAAATGACATTAGTTCTATTTTGAATTTTGATTTCTATCATAGTAGCAAAAATTACAAGAATGACTAGCTTTTAGTATTTTTTAAATTCTTTTTTCTTGTCATGCATAAGGACTGAAGGCATTTCAGCATAACCCTATAATGCAGTATAAAACCGACAGAATATTGCCATAAGTATTGCTTTAAATAATATTGTCACGAGCCGCCAAGCCATGATTTCAGAAGCGCTCCTGTTCCATGTTCCCAACCACTCCTTACATCTCATTGCCTCACCTTCCGCTCTCCACACACCTGTGCGGCATCTGTAATCATCCTCCTTACCTATTTAAACCACACACTAACACCACCTCATCGCCAGATTATTGTGTGCCTTCCATAGCCCAATTCTCCAGCGTTTGTTCCATGCCTTGACTCTTTGTTACCGACCACGCTTTGTTTTTCTCGACCTCGCTATTGTCTCACGTTTGGATTTCCACGCTCATGGATTTTGTTATCGACCATTGGAATCGTTTCAACGACTACGAACTTGGATCATAGACTTTCTCTCGTCTTTCTGGCTCTAAACTCTGCTCGCCTTCAACCACGAATAAGCTTAACGAAACCAGCCACCAACCTGCGCGACTTCTTCATTCTCTCGCTGGCTCTCCACATCTCCGCGTCCCTGCACGAGTCACGCTACAAACAAAGCCCTTTCTCCGGATCTTCACATCTCCGCATCCCTGCTTCCACATTCCTCCCAGGCTCACGTCACACACAGAGCTCTCACACCGGCTTCCGCATCCCCGTGCCTCTCTCTCTCTGCACACGCAGCTTCCCAACACAGAGCAGCAAGCGCTCCAGCTACAAACACGTTTATAAAAAACCCCGCTGCCAAGCCAGTTTCAAATCCCACATCAATCAGTTCATAACATAATAAATTCCTAGGAGTTGCTCAGTATAATCTGGCCACTAATGGATCCAGCAGAGGCACTGGAGAGCCAGGGACTCCTCCTAGGCAATCACCAACAAGAGATCAGGCAGATCACCTGCATGCTTCAAACCATCACGGAAACCTTAGTGTCACTTACCTATTAGCTACAGCAAACACAACCACCCCCGGCACCTATTCCACAGCCTTCTTTCCCAGTACATGCCACTGGTCATGAACCACGCCTACCTGCCCCACCCACTTATGATGGTCACCCGTCTACCTGTCGCTCCTTCCTGTCGCAGTGTTCCCTCGTTCTTGAACTGCAGGCCGCTTCTTTTCCCACTGAACGATCCAAGGTGGCTTATATAATCACGCTCCTTTCAGGGAAAGCAAGGGAGTGGGGACCAGCATTATGGGATGCCCAGGTCCCAGGCGGCTGGACGGATACTTCAACTACGCCAGGGATCTAGCTCTGTTTCCAACTACGCCATTGATTTTCGGACACTGGCGCCCTCCTGTGGCTGTGATCTTTAGCAAATCACGGGCTGTCTCTCTACCTCCTCAACGCCCATATGATTGTGCTATCGACCTTCTCCTTGGCACCTCCCCTCCTAAGGGCCGACTATATTCTCTCTCCCGTCCAGAGACAGAAGCTATGGAACAATATATTACACTCACAGCAGGGATAATTCGCCCCTCCTCCTCACCTGCAGGGGCAGGATTCTTTTTTGTAGATAAAAGAGACAAGTCCCTCAGACCCTGCATTGACTACAGTGGACTAAACGAGATCACGGTCAAGAATCGCTACCCCCTTCCACTAATGTCATCAGCCTTTGAACTACTCCAGGATGCCCGCATGTTCACCAAACTTGACCTAAGGAACGCCTACCATCTGGTTCGAATAAGGGAGGGCGATGAATGGAAAACCGCCTTCAATACCCCTACTGGCCATTATGAATACCTGGTTGTCCCTTTCGGCCTAACCAACGCCCCAGCAGTTTTCCAGGCACTCATCAATGACGTCCTCAGAGACTTCCTCAACGTCTTCGTGTTCGCTTACCTCGATGACATTTTAATCTTTTCACGCTCTGAGGAGGAACACAAGCTCTACGTCCGTCAAGTTCTGCAACGCCTGCTAGAAAACAAGCTGTATGTCAAGGCCTTCCATCTTTGTGTGCCTTCCATAGCCCAATTCTCCAGCGTTTGTTTCATGCCTTGACTCTTTGCTACCGACCACGCTTTGTTTTTTCTCGACCTCGCTATTGTCTCATGTTTTGGATTCCCACGCTCACGGATTTTGTTATTGACCATTGGATTTGTTTCAACGACTACGAACTCGGATCACGAACTTTCCCTCGTCTCTCTGGCACTGAACTCTGCTCGCCCCCGACCACGAGAAAGCTTAACGAAACCAGCCACCAACCTGCACGACGTCTCCATTCACTCACCGGCTCTCCACGTCTCCGCATCCCTGCACGAGTCACGCTGCACGCAAAGCCCTGTCGCCGGCCCTTCGCACTTCCGCATTCCTGCGCAGGACACACATAGCGCTTTCGCCGGCTCACGGCGCTTCCGCATTCCCGCGCCTCTCTCCCTCTCTCTGCACACGCAGCTCCCCAACACAGCGCAGCAAGCGCTCCAGCTACAAACCCGTTTTTAAAGAAAACCACTGCCAAGCCAGTTCCAAATCCCACATCCAACATAATCAATTCCTTAAAGATGCTCCACTGCACTTGGATCCATCTCGACCTCCAGAGTGGCTTATATAATCACACTCCTCTCAGGGAAAGCAAGGGAGTGGGGAACAGCATTATGGGATGCCCAGGTTCCTTGCTGCTTCATGTACAAAACATTTACTGATGAGATGAGGAGGGTTTTCGACCGTTCGTTCACAGGACACCAGCAGCAGGACAGATACTTCAACTACGCCAGGCATCTAGCTCTGTTTCCAACTACGCCATTGATTTTCGGACACTGGCGCCCTCCTGTGGCTGGGACGAAAAGGCCCTTTTTGATTGTTTTTTCAACGGACTCTCAGACTCAATCAAGGATGAGCTTGCGGCCCGGGAGCTCCCGTCAGACCTGCAGGGTTTAATCGACTTGGCGACACGTATTGACGCCCGTAAACGATCCCGACGCGAGGAACACCGGCCCTTCAGTAAAGTTTACACTCCAGCGCCCACATTTACTACCCCTGAGCCACCTCCTGAACCAATGCAAATAGGTCGCGCACATATTTCTCCAAGGGAGCGTCAGCGCCGTAGTGATGACGGGGCCTGCTTTTACTGTGGCCAGTTAAGCCATGTTGTGCGTTCCTGTCCACTAAAAGGTCGGGCCCCCCAGTAGTTCTGGGGTTACAGGGGGTCCCTGCTTCCACTCTTTCCCCAGATCAGCGTTTATGTTTTCCTGTCACCTTGACCCTGGACAGTCACCCACACCCTAGTAGACTCCGGGGCCGACCAAAACCTGATCTCCACCTCTGCCGCTTCTCAATTCAAGATCCCGCTCACTTATCTGTATCAACCATTCGTTGTTCAGGCCCTTGATGGCAGTAGACTCACTCCTATCACTCATCGCACCGCTCCCGTTACCTTACAGTTTTCCGGCAATCACATTAAGTCCATCACCGTTCTCGCTGTCCAAAACGCTCACGCACCCATTGTCTTGGGTCTCCCGTGGTTAAGATTACATAACCCCCACATAGATTGGTTAAAACGAAGCATCCTGGGCTGGAGCCCCACCTGTCTCTCGTCATGTTTGCGCTCTGCTACCACAGGGCGAATCTCCCCCACCTTCCAAGAGGAAATTCCTGACCTGACCAAAGTACCAACGGAATATCATGATCTTCGACAGGTCTTTAGCAAATCACCCTACCACCTCATCGCCCCTATGATTGTGCTATCGACCTTCTCCCTGGCACCTCCCCTCCTAAGGGCCGACTGTATTCTCTCTCCCACCCAGAAAGAGAGGCTATGGAACAATATATTAACGAGTCACTCGCAGCAGGCATAATTCGCCCCTCCTCCTCACCTGCAGGAGCAGGATTCTTTTTTGTAGATAAAAAGGACAAGTCCCTCAGACCCTGCATTGACTACAGGGGATTAAACGAGATCACGGTCAAGAATCGCTACCCCCTTCCACTAATGTCGTCAGCCTTTGAACTACTCCAGGATGCCTGCATGTTCACCAAGCTTGACCTCAGGAACGCCTACCATCTGGTCCGAATAAGGGAGGGCGATGAATGGAAAACCGCCTTCAATACCCCTACTGGCCATTATGAGTACCTGGTTGTCCCGTTCGGCCTAACCAACGCCCCAGCAGTTTTATAGGCACTCATCAATGACGTCCTCAGAGACTTCTTCAACGTCTTCGTGTTTGCTTACCTTGATGACATTTTAATCTTTTCACGCTCTGAAGAGGAACACAAGCTCCACGTCCGTCAAGTTCTGCAACGCCTGCTAAAAAACAAGCTGTATGTCAAGGCAGAAAAATGCGAATTTCACTGCACCTCCACCTCTTTTCTTGGTTTCTTTATCTCACCGTCCGGCATCCAAACAGACCCCACCAAGGTTAAGGCGGTAACTGACTGGCCACTACCATCTTCCAGACGTGAACTTCAGCGCTTGCTGGGATTTGCCAATTTCTATCGTCGCTTTATTAAAAATTACAGCAACTCACACCCCCAGAACGAAACTACGGCATTGGAGACCAGGAACTCTTGGCAGTCAAACTGGCCTTCGAAGAATGGAGGCACTGGCTGGAGGGAGCTGAACACCCTTTTCTTGTATGGACGGACCATAAGAACCTTGAATATTTAAAGTCAGCCAAAAGACTTAATTCTCGTCAGGTGCGGTGGTCACTTTTCTTCTCTCGTTTCCGTTTCACACTATCATACCGGCCAGGCTCTAAGAACATTAAACCCGACGCCCTCTCCCGGCAATTCTCCACCTCCCAGCACCCACAGCTGAAACCATCCTTCCCCCTCCATGTCTTGTGCCTACTATGCGGCTGGAAGTGGAAAACCTGGTCCAGAGGACCCTCGATCAGGAACCAGGCCCAAGTAATGTTACCCCCAGGATGCTTTTTGTCCTTGCGTCAGTGAGACCCCAAGTACTGGACTGGGCCCACAGCTCTAGGTTGGCTTGTCACCCTGGGGTGACACGCACACTTTCACTCCTACAACAATGGTTCTGGTGGTCTACTACTAAGGAAGATGTCAAGGAATTTGTAGCTGCCTCTGACATCTGTTCAAGAAACACGACAACTAGCCGCCCCCCTGAGGGTCTCCTAAGACCCCTCCCCATTCCCCATCGGCCCTGGTCTCACATCTCTATGTCACATCTCACATCCAATGACTTTGTCACTGGACTACCACCATCCGACAAGAACACGTGCATCTTGACCATTGTAGGCCGGTTCTCCAAATCAGCCCATTTCATTCCGTTACCCAAGCTTCCGTCCGCCAAAGAAACAGCCGAACTTCTGATCAACCATGTTTTTCATCTCCATGGACTTCCGCTGGACATTGTTTCTGACAGAGGACCTCAATTCTCAGCTCGTTTCTGGAAGACATTTTGTGGCCTTATTGGTGCCAACCCC
>JAOVVB010000016.1:6003763-6016330 GCA_028570985.1 Heterobranchus longifilis
GATTTTTTTTTTTGATTCAGTGAATCACACATTAGTGATTACATCAGTGATTTTTTTTTCCCACCTAAAAAACAGGACTTATTAAGAATCCAAGACATGTGAAGGAATTAAATGGTTCTTATGCATTCTGTAAAAGAGTTTGATTAATGCATATTTGTTTCAGTCAAAATTTCAGATGAAAACTTTCACATATACAGTATGGATGATATCCAAATCTAAACAGTAAGGGAAAGAAGCGAGGTGTCCTTGATATTTTCTTGACTTGCTAAAAATGCAGATAAATAGAAAAGCACCCCTTTACCCCACTTCGTTTTAAAGTTTTAAAATCACAGCAGGATAACCAGAAAACAAGAGGATTGAATTCTGTTTGATGTTATTTCTTCTTTCAACACTGCAATGCATGATTGGGCATTGTGTGAGGGAGCAGAGACATCCCCAGTGCCAGCTCCAGAAATATAATATAACTGCATACATGAGGTCAATAAAGAGTGAATCTTTTTAGGCTTGCAGTGAACTTGTTTTTCGAAAGTTGAACAGCATGACCAACAACATATAAAAAATATGAAATAAATTTCTTAAATTCATAAATTATTACTACACAAAACGTTATGCCCAGCATTGTGTACAGTAGGTTCCGCTTGTACAACCTGGGCTGCGCTGGCTCCTTGGGGCAGGACTCCACAAGTGGGGGTGTACCTGTTGTGCTGCACCTGGATGTTGGCAGTGGATCCTTTAGGTGTGTAGCTGGGTTGGTCTTCTGTGGATCAGACTTGTTTGTACGGTGTATTCCTTGAGTGATAAGTCAGATTGGGATCCGTGGGATCAGGTGGGACAGGCTAGCCTTTGCTCCCCACAGGTATAAATGAGTTTTGGGTGTCCATGATCCTGTCACCAGTTTACTGGTATATAATTGATAATCACTGCTAATGTGTTAATGCTGTGTGGTGTTAATACTATGGTTGATCAGTGTATATAAAATAAAATCTGACCTTTATTGGTATATAGGCATTTAAACTAGTCAGTAGTCTTTGGTTAAAAAAAAATAAGCTTTTTTAAATGTTTGTTTCTTTCTCTGTTACTTTTTAACAGTATACAAAGGATATGCTACAGTAAAGATGACCAAAATACCACATAATATAAATGACAAGTAGCAAGCAAACATAAACAACAAATTATATAGTCTCATTTCAGGTTATTGAGTGAAAAGATAAAAATATTTTACAATGCACCATCTTGACATAATTGTGACTCACAATTAATCATGATAACAAGTATGGACCAGGATTCAATTTGTACATTTTAACTTATATTTAACATAATTTATACATAATTTACTGTTTGTCTGTGCTGGGTGTAACTTTTTAAAAGTTGGAAGAGTTTCACTCACAGGTCAAATTTTTTATATAATTAAATTACAACAGCAGTGTCCCAGTTTTCCCAGTGCTACAGACCTATGTATGAGACAATCTCTAGACTAAAAGGCACCCTGAGGGGATAAGCATCTGTCCAGGATCTTTCCTCTAAATACATTTATTCTGGTTAAATGATTGCAATTGCTGTTCAGTTTTTTTTATTGTTATTTTCTGTCCTAGTTTTTGACTATTACGGAAGCATATTATACCAGATATTGTGGGAGGTAGTAATCATTGTGCACATGAAATGTAACATGATAGCTCTGGGGAGCAGAATGAAGAGTGTTTATTCTACATTGCATCATAGTAGAAACTTGTAGAAATAATAAACAGTGGCCCATAAATTAGCTACAATAACGATACCTGAAAATGGAAGCAGCAGGCTACTTAATGCAAAAAGGAAATATTTATGCAGTGGTCACATTATAAGTGACCTTCCTCTTCCATTTCTGTTTAACTCACATTGCTAACAAACAACATCTCTTATAGTTTTTGACAATTAGTCTGAGTCAGCTTTATGATGGCAAGTTATTGGATAGTTGCCATAAAAGATTATTTCAATACTGATTCTAATATTCTCTAATAAACAAAATCATGTGATTATGTGATAGTTGTTACATTAGACAGTAGGTTGTGCTGTTTTGCAACTGGTGGATTTAAAACATACCAATGCCAACATAATTTTAACCAAGCAAAATCAGTTTAATCAATTAAGATGCAAGAAATACAATAGATTTCTTTTTGGCCTTATTATTTTTGGCCTTATTATATTGAAATCTGTTTATTACAAATGCAAACAAGCCAATCAATCAATCAATAAATAAATAAATAAAAATTAACAATCATTGTATGGATAGTAGAGAAAATCAGAGAAGACCATCTGTAGGATTGGTCTCATGATGATTTTTCATGAAGTTTCATAACAATAGTATAGTAAATTATATGTGTATCTAATTTAATACAGAGAGCACTTCAGTCTGTCTTTCATCATCTGAGGTAAAATGAAGAATTCAAATGATTCAAGGCTCACTGTTATTTTTTCATTCTCTTAAATCTCTGTTTCTGTCTCACACTAACATCATTGGGACAATAAATGCTAACCAATAAATGTTGACCAAGTTTCTAATTTAAAAATGTAAAACACTTTTTTTTTTTGGTTTTATGATTTTTTGAGGTTGTAGTAGCGTTCCAGAGAGAGAGGAGCCGCAGGGAGAACATTCATTCTCCACAAAAACAAACTAGAGGTAAGATTCATCCCTCAACTCTAAAGATTCAAATAATAATAATAATGATAATAATAATAAATAGAGAGGTAAATATTTTGAAGAAAATGTGAGTAGTGCTCTAAAGTGGTTGCTAGGGCGTGGCTTGACAGTTTCACAATGATCATGAGAGACTGATTGGTTGCCTAAGTAAAATGAGCCCACTCCTATGTCTCTAATACAGTTCAGTGGAAGTTTCTATGGATTTACCATAGCAGGAAATGCAACTGTGAGTACTTCCTGTTTCAAAGGGAAGTACCTTCACCATTATACAGTATGTCAGTGGGGCAAATTTGGGCACTTCTTGCACACCAGGAGTACAACTTACACCCTCTTGTGGGGTATGTTCCTTGTGGAGGCAATTTACCCGCCACCCTTAGAAAAGTCAAAGCAGCCCATTCCCGAATAAGCATCACAACTTGACATCTCTTTCATGGGTCTATGATAAATGATACAGGACTAGTTACATGCCAAAGTTTGTCTGAAAAAATAAAAAAATAAAAAGATAATACAAGTGATGCTTTTCTTCTCAAGCACGAGTAATAATACATTAATTAATTTTAAAAAATGTCTGGCCAAACCCTTATAATGAAGTAAGGACTCTATTATCACATTGAAAACTCTTAAAAGTGTAGGAAGAGATAATATGAGCTTCAGCTTCACTTTGCAAGACAGTAGAAAGCTAGGATGCAGGAAGGTAAATACTGAGTTAACAAACAGATACTACAAATTCCATCTTAGCCAACATTTGATTAACTCCATAAAAAGCTTAACTTGCATGTAAAACAGCCAGCTCATCCATCATGTTGTCAGTCTTATGCATGATTGAACTCCACAGAAATCTATTTAAATCACACACACGCACGCATGCACGCACACAAACACACACACACACACACACACACACACACTTCTTTCTATATACTAATACCTTGGCCAAGATCATATTCCAAGTTATGATTAATATAATGGTACTAATAAAACAAACATTGAAAAAAGGAATAAACAAAAATTACTCATTTAGATATTGATTGACAATTTCTTCACCTTTTTAAAGAAACGTTGTTATAAATGCAGTAGTCCCCAAATCAATTGTGACCTTGGTAGGATTGTTAGTGACATTTTGTGTGTATGAGCACTAGTTCTTTTTATAAAATAAAGTATGTTCCTGCTCTGTTTTGACCATTAGTGCTTAAAGAGCAAAGAAAGCTAACCTGTACAGAAATGCGCATATTTGTGTCTCAGCTCATGACACATACTTTTGTAACTGATGTTGTGTATTTAATTAGCTAAGTAATTTAAAACTTAAATAAGCTTATATTACTTTACACAACAAAATTAAATGCACATTTTAAATAAAATTTAAATAAGTATAACTAACTAGGTAGGTAGAATTTGTAAAAGCTTTACTTTACGTTCTTGTTTGTCCGGAAAAAAAATGCTATTAAATTGCACAAAATATATAAAACATGGGTACAACAAAACACACACTTACACACACACACACACACACACACACACACACACACACACACACACCAGTAATGCAATAGTATTAGAATGTTGGAAGCTAGAGGGTTGAAATCAATGAGCATGAACGGACTTTCAAAAGAGTGAACATGTACAGAGCCATCAGTGATAATGAAGAGAGATCACTGTATACTTAAACATGTTTTTTTTTCTTCCTAAAAAACACATTACCTCCCCTATGGATCAAACAATAGTGTGATATAATTTTCTGTGAGGTAAATAGAAGGTTTTCTTAGTCAGAAACAACTGCAGTTAAAAAATTAAACCTGAAACAGTAGAAAGTTGAAAACTGCATTTAAAGATTTATTCCCATTCCACTAAATCACCTAACTCTAAAATGGTGTACTAATTCACTGGGAAAAAAATCAAAAGAAGTTGATACAGAATTGAAAAATTAAAAAAGGAATAAGGTTCTTATTTTGATTTTAAAAAATCATACATATTTTAACTCAGCTAAAGCTATGTTTATGCTATAGTCCATGGGACGATTATAACATATTTATTTAGTTATTTCTGTTGTCCTCGTCAACAGAAATCAGACTATTAAAAAATGTAAACCTTTCATCAGTACACACTGGGTAAAGCATTTTTCTTTGTTTTTATTTTTTCATTCTGCAGTAACGTTCTAGACAAAGGAAAGCCACAAAACACAGGGAGAAAGTTCAAGCTCCACACACACACACACACACAGACCAGAGGTGAGCTTTAATCCGCTAATGCTGTAGGCCAGACAAACCAGACACCATGGAACGTCTAGCTTAAATAGTAAATGGACTAAATTGGTAAAATATAGTTGTTTTCTTAAAGATAAAATGTTTTTTTTTTTTTACAAATAAACAAACAAATAAACAAATGTCTGGTCAAGCCCAGTTTTTTTTTTCTCGTATGTATCTGTTTTTACAGTATGTTTGAATTACATATATGCTGCCGCCATGTTTTGCTTTTTTCCTGTAAAATCGATGCAACTTTTCCCACATGGTTCTTCAGTAATCATCTGGTCAGAGGCTAAAAAAAGAACACGGGTGACTGAGGAAACAAAAATGAATCCAGGAGAAGTACAGCCAAGGGTTGCCGCACGATCCTGAGCTCGGATTACTGTGCCTGTCTGGGTTTTCTCTGGGTTCTCCAATTACCTCCTACATTCCCAAAACACTTTAAACTGATCCTAGGTGAGAAAGAGTGTGTGGATGCATGCACATGCTGCTGTGAAATGCTCTGGCATTCCATTAACTGTATGTTTTCACCACACAGCTCTCTTTCCGTCCTGACCCTGACCAGGATAAAGCGGTTACTGAGGATAAATGGATGAATAACTCACACAGTGAGTCAAATACAGAAATTATCTGAACGGCAAGACCAATTCTTTTGTTTTTGCTATACAATGAAGGAATTTGGCAAAAGATGAATGTGAGATGATATAACAGAATTGTTGATCTTTTTCTTCCATCTGTTTGGTGGAGTTCAGCTGCTTGTTCAGGAGGTGAAATTCTCATTTGAGTTAAGGTCTGGTGATTGACTTGGCCTGATTGAAAGCTTCCACTTTTTCCCCATGATGAGGTGCTTTGTCACACTGATTTGCGACTAAATATCTTCATTGAATAGGCTTGCAAAAAACAAAGAATTCCAGTTTTTTTTTTCTTTTTCCTTAGAAGAGTGCATGTATTAAGTGCAGTTTGCATAGTTTTCTTTGTTGTTGTTCTTTTTTTTTTTTTTTTCCTTATGACAATGCAAGCCTATACTGTACTGTATTTCACTGATCCAGTAATGATCTGCTTGGGGATATGTTTTAGGTTAAGAATGATTCTCTGACCCGTGAGTCCAAAATGTGACTGAGGGAACAAAAATAGCACAAGCGAAAGAAACATTTAAAAGAACATTAACCTGTCAACACCCATTACAATACGACAAGACGATATTAAGCAATATATTTTTCCGTACTGCTTCCCGACAGGGTAATTCTCATGACACGCCCATTACCGGAGGTGCAGCTTTACCTAATGCAGCACTGGGAAAGAAACTCAGTTATAAAAGAAAGGCAGTCCTGCTCAGTTGCTTGGTTGCAGTTTGATAATGGTGTCGTATTGTTTTGTCTCATTTTATTATACATTTTTTAGTGCAAACGATAGATTATTTTCTTTGTGCAGATTAGAATATTTTGGCACACTTTTTTTCTTTCCTCCAGCGTCCACTTGGTAGGTAGGTTATTTACTGTACTTCCATATTTTGTGGTGTTCTTTTGCGAAACAAGGACAATACGAGTCTTTTCCCCCCCTTCCATATACTGCTATTTTCTCTTCTTCATTTATCCTCTGCCTTCTCCGCTTCTCGTCATCTTGCACACTTTTGTAATCACACACACAGAGAGAGAGAGAGAGAGAGAGAGGGAGAGAAAGAGAGAGAGAGAGAGAGAGCAGCACGCAGTTCGTGGACTCATTGCGGAGGACAGAGCACGAGAGAGCATCATCTCCGTGACACGGATTTAATAGCGATTTCTAGCTTTACGAAGGTGTGTGAGTGTGCGCGTGTGTCCCTGGGTACGTGTGTGCTTCTGGAAATATTTGATTGATTTTGTGTCCAAAGCCTAATTTCGTGCTCCAGCTGAAAGGACGAGCTGAGAGGAATGATGTTGAAAAGCGCTCCCCAAGTGGGTTCCGTCCCATACTTGGAACTGAATACCAAGCAATAACGCAATCTCTGAAATTGATGAAAAAAAGAAGAAGAAAACACCCCGCACGTTTAGCTGGTATGTATGAATCTTGGTTTACCTTTTCGTGATTTAATATCGGGATACTCTAATGCATAGGCACTGTGTGGTCAGTCATGCACTGCACGTAGGCTGCTTTATCAGCCATTCCTTATTCCTTCATGGTATACTACTCAGGACCCCGATTACTATACTAATGCACACAATCCATACGGTATACGCGGCGAAGTAGTGCCGAAACACTTTGCATTGGTGGCATTTTAGACCCTGAAATGCCCTGTCAAAGTTCCGGTGTCCACCTTTTTCATGTTCTCCAGCATCCATAAGAAAAGTAGAGGTCCAGGTTTTTTCATTCACACAACACAATGGTCAGACTTGGACACACATGGACACTGTTGGCATTCACTCAACACTAGCTTTTACTGAAGTTCAGTCTCTAATAATAATAATAATAATAATTAGTAATTGAGATGTTAATTGAACACTAAACAGACTAATGACTGTTTAATATGTTCTGATTTCTGTATTCAATGTAACTAATAAATTAATTAGTTCAATATATATTTTTTACCATTATACAGTGACCATTATAAATGAGAACCTTTAAATAATGCATGATTGAGTAAATGAAAGAATGTTGTCACAGGAAAATGTTGGTGCTCCACATGGGTTCATTGTGGTCATCTACAGATGCGTCTCTGTATACACACGTGAGCACTTTCAGCTCATGACACTTATTGTGGATACACCAAATCAATAGGATATGATTAAACTTGTCGCCTTTTAGTCTTTTGGATCATCTATGGATCTGATTAATCAGTAGTACTATCATACCTGGGCCCTAATGATCCCTAGCAGCACTGCTGGGATCAGCAGAACTAAGGAAGGAGAAAAAGAGAATAGCCTCTGGGGATATAATGACAGAGAAGGTAAAGATGAAAGCATGGAAGGGAGTAGTGCATCAATACAAGAATAAGGGAAGGAATGGACAAAAATAACTTTATACAATTAAGTTTAAAATGTTTGAAAATATTTGTTGCTACTGATATTACATGTTTCGTTCACAAGACATTTTTTTTTCTGAGACTTTGTGGGTATCATTAGTATTTTCATGACCAAACACATTTCATACAGTAATTAAAAGCTTATGTAACATTTAAAAGTCAACATGAATCAAAAATTTGAAAAAAATACATTTTCATTTTTTTAGATATAAAATACAAAAAGCGTGTTTTTTGCAGATTTACTACTTTGTATTTGTACTTCAGGCAATCTACCAAACATAAATGTAGTATAATAGTGATATCTATTATTTATTCTGTCTATATAAGTGTCTGTTGCCCACCCTTGTGTGATGCACATCATATTATATACAACACATTGACTGTGGTTGAGTTATACTTGCTGACCTGTGTGGTTTATGACTCTTCTTGAAAACAACCCTTCTTGAAAACCAAGGCTCTAACCCTTGGTTTGTTTAATCTCCTTTAAAATCTTCATGCAAAGAAATCAATATTGCTGTCACTCTTTTTATGTGTGTGAACTCAAATGACAGAGAGATAGAGGGATGGAGAGAAACTGAGAACATAAGGGAAATATAAGAAGAAAGACGCTGTCTCAAAAAGGGCAGCACATAGTAAGAGGGGTATATAGAAACTGAAGGAAGACAAAGAGGGACAGAAAGGATCAAAAATTGGAAGCCTTGCGAAAATGAATGAGGCATAGAAGTGACATAGGAAATGATAGAGAGATGAAGACAGATAAAGCTAGGGTTAGATGGTCTTTGAATGCTGAGTTCTATACACATCTCGTCTCCCATCATGCAATTTTCAGAAGGGACCAGTTTCCTCGTTTTCATGTTTATTTATAGGTGCATCTGGAATGCTTGGCTTATCTCATTTTGTAGCTAACAAGCACAGCCAAATTAGAGGTGAGAACATTGGGGAAGAGCAGTACGCAGGATTCTGTTTAAACATGCCAGAACAGTGCTGAACTCTCATCTTCTGAGACTGTTAAAGCCTTGGTATCTCATCTCCGCTGCTATATGAGAATAAACATGAAGGCTATATTTATATGCTTAATAAAATTTCATTATGTGATTTTATGATTTATAGAACTAAATGTCAATTTCACATTTTCTCAGCACAAATTTCATGTTATGCGAATTTTGTGTAGATTAGCAAAACTTTATTTCTCCAGCTCATAGTTTTTTTTCCTCCCACAAATCAGTCTGCAGTTGTGTTTGTGGATAGGTATGTAAATATGTTATTTAGTATAAATGATATATTGGTTGTGCTTTAATTAAAAAAATAGCAAACTCGTGATTTGATTGTGTTTTGTAGTGAGCCACTGGCCGCAAATTGGATCAAGGAAAAAAGTATTGAGTTTGTTAAAGATCAGAATGTTTTCAATGAAAAAACAATTCAGTTTACAATGCATTATCAGCCTTTTCCTCTACCAGATTTAGTTTAACTTTGGTACTTGATTACAGCACTTTATCATAGTACACAAGAATGTGCTGTATAACGTCAATTCGCGCATTGTCTGATTGAATATGCGTCTATGGTCCCATAAAGTTATACTAGAGCTCAGAAATCCCAACTGGAGCACAAGGCGTAACAGACCGATGCAGAATTAGCAAATGCAAGCAACTGCATTCCTCGCACAACACATGTATGTCACATTTCTTGTTCAGAAAGCAATCATGCATCTCTTGAGTGTTGTAGTGTTCTCACAGTTTAATTTTCCTTTGTAAATATAATTTTCTTTAATAGGGAAGTGAATCATGGCTCCCAAATGCTGTAAACCCAGCTCTAGTAGTAAATCAAAACTGGTAAATGAAGAATGTATAATGTTTTTCAGAAATTTTTTGCATATTGTGATGTCAGCCACAGATATTCTTTAAGACCAGCAAGTTGCAAGGTGGACCTTCATGGGTCAGACTTTTTTGTTGTCCAGCACACCCCACGGATAGACAATTGGATTGTGATCTGGAGAATTTAGAGACCAAGCCAACACTCCTCAAACCATCCCTACATTCTATTTAGTGTGGCTGGGTACATTATCGCGCTAAAAGAGTCAACTGCCATTCGGAAATGATATTGCCATGAACAGGTGCACTTGGTCAGTTTTTATGCTAGGACCCAATGTTTCCCAGCAGAACATTGCCAAGAGCATTATACTGCCTTAGCTGACTTGGAGGTTTCAATAGCGCATTCTGGTTCCATTTTAGGGTAAATGCATCCTGCCATGCACATGGTATAAAAAACATGGTTTGATCTATTGGACCACCGTCTTCTATTGCTCCATGGTCTAGTTATGAGGTTCAGGTGCCCATTGTAAGAGCTTTTGATAGTGGACAGTGTTCAGCTTGGGCACTCTAACTGGCCTGCAACTACACAGCACCATTTGCAGCAAGCCGTGTACCCTCTCTTCTGTTACTTATTTATCATACAGTAGCTGGCATTAACGTTTTCAGCAATTGGTGCTACAGTAGCTCTTCTGTAGGATGACATGAGACAGGTAGGCCTTATTTCCCCACACCCATCAGGCACCTATGACCCTGTTGGTGATCACATGAACACTGTTTACTTGCTGCCTTATATATCCCACCCTTAAACTTAGTATTTTAAAGCCTTGTGTACATATACAGTAGGGGCTGAAAGTCTAAAATCACACTGAACATATGTTGTTGTTGTTTAAACAAAAGGTTTAAGAATTTAGAAATATAAAAAAGAAATATTGTTTTTCTACATAACAATAACTAGGACCAAATTGTATAGAGCTAATGTTTAAAATTAATTGGTATATTCAAAATAGATCGAGTTAAATCATCTCTCTCTCTCTCTCTGTAATTCCCTTGGCGATGGTTGGAGCTTAAGGGACAAGGCCTGTTTGATGGACTAGGGGAAATAGGGCAGAGTGATGATGGGCTTCTGGAAAGGCTCACTGGCCGCTATCCCAACCCCCCCTCTGTTAAGTGCACTTACTCCCCTGGCCCTGCCACTTATCCTCAGGAATCACCCTTACATTTTATCTGCACTAATAAGGGCCCTATGGAATTTTGATCACTCTCCACTCTGCTGTTCTCTTCCAGAGTCTTTGTTATGTGCTTGATATATATATATATATATATATATATATATATATATATTATCTTAAGATTTCAGACTTATGTGTATATAAAGCACTTGTCATAAACTACTTATTTCAGGCTTTTTTGGTGCACTATAAAGAGATAGTTTTACAACAGAGTGTGTATTGATTGTCCATTTTATCTGAGGCTCTTGGCAAAGCCAGTGCAATCTGTTGCGGCTTTAGACTGTTATCTTAGCTAAGGGTGTAAATAAATAGTCATTTATAATTTCACCAGCTAGCTGACCATCTGAAAATCTATTAATGGCATTAAAATGTAACAAAACTGGGAGTGTGCTGTTGTGTCTTGCAGCAGATCTTTTGGGTGCTGTGGATTGTGGTGTGGGGCCTTTGTGGTTGGAACTTGTTTGTCTGAGACATTCCATGGGTGCTTGATCGGTTTGGGATCTGGGGAATCTGAAGGTGAGGTCAGCAGCCTTGGGCTCTTTGGCTGTCAGGCCCCATGAGTGGTGTGCTTTAACTTTTTTTGGCGAGTTGTGCCACATTAGCTTTTCTGTGGGACTGGATGGGTTTGTTTTTGGCCCCCGCAGACATGACTGAGGCTTAGGAGTCTGTGAGCCTTTGGAGCATACGATTTATTTTATAAATAAAATGAAATTGTACAGGCATTTAGCTCAGCGGTCAAAAATCAGCTAGCTGGACTAGGGGGGTTGGGGGGGGGCAATTTGCCAGTGGAATGGCAATTCATTAGCATCTAAAATATTACAGACATCCACATTCTCATTTCAGTGCTTGAGTTACACCACCTGTGATAGATTGGAATTGACAGTAATATAAGGCATTATGTTATTTTTTTCCTGTGATATATGTAGTATATATTTATGATTTTGTTTTCTTATTCCCACTTGATATACTTTCTGGGCTGGAGATGCCATGCTCAACGCACAGCATGATAGACTAGCAATTACTTAAACGATTCCAGTGCTGCCTTGCTGTATCACAAAACAACATGGCTGACAAGAACACAAAAATCCATTCTGAGCACATTAATTCCACTACACACTGTGTAATGGGATTTTCTTGTACACTTCTAACTATTAAATACCAAGCAATTTATGTGCACCATTTTTACCTATTAATTTTTATATATTTTTTGCTAATGAGTTCATGTGCCATATGAGAGCATTTACACAGACCAATCTGTCAAGTCATATGTTTCAGGACATAGCATTAAATTGAAGTTGTAAATGCACAGTATGGATTAGATGATTGTATAATTCAGCTTTGCCTGAGGCCTGTAGGGTTGAGTGAGAGTTGTAGATAGGCTCTGTCTGTGTCTGGCCAGTAATACTCGTCCATATGCATCTGCTCTATTAATTCGAAAATTAAATGACAAGCATATCAGTTCCGGCATCAGATGTTGACTGGGATTGAACATTTTTGTGTATGATAGTGTTGCAATAATATAATGTATGACATTTTTATCACTAATGCAGGCAATATACAGTACATACTACTTATTACTAGTTGCATTCTCTGCATTGGCAAATAATAATTTTTTTTT
>JAOVVB010000016.1:6049759-6062400 GCA_028570985.1 Heterobranchus longifilis
TATTTTTACTTTATATTTTGTGTTAATTATTTTTATGTATTTATTTTTTTGGGCAGTGGAACGAATAATTTGAGTTTCTATTATTTCTTATAGAAAAATTAGATTTTTTTGAATTTGAGAATTTGAAATACAAGCCCGCTTCCACTTGGATTATGCTCGTAATCCAAGGTTCCACTGTATATAAAATACAATATATAGCAACATATAGTCATTAAACACATGGCATGTCAATGAGACCTTTGAAGGTATGCAGTGGTATTCTAAAGTGACCACTAAAGGTGTGTTTTGGTATCCTAAAGTGCATCTTGGTTATATCTCTTTACCAGGTAAGGAGCACAAATGTACCCAGCTAAAATAAAATGTGATTTATTAGACCGGACCACATTCTTCCACCAGCTCAGGTCTCATGTGCTCATAGTAGGTGCTTTTATCAATAGACAGCAGTCGGGATGAGTACTCTGAACCGTCTGCAGCTAGATTACCCCAAATGATGCAAGCTGAGATGCTCTGCATCTTCACTGGACCACTGACTTACTTTACCAATGCATACTGGGATCCCCACAAGATCTGCAGTTTGTGGATATGTAACATGCTATATATGGCATGCTATTTTGGCAATTAATCATGAGGATATTTAATGGGAACCTGAACAAAACTTGAGAATATTGAATGAAAGTATAAATATATTTAATGAAAGCTGATGTCAGGGCCTTTGTGTTTCTTAAATTATTTAATTAATTTTTTTATGTGTAATGTTTGCCATATCTCTCATGTAGCTTCAGGAAGTTATGTCTGAATTAGTGAGTCACCAAAGAATCTAGTGCCAGTGATCCTGAATAATGAAGAAATAATTAACACACTTGTGAGTATGTGTGATTGTTCCAAAATAATGCAGCGCATAAAACAGACACTCTTCCCAATGGCACACTTAATCTATCTGCATGTGAATTTTCAGCAGTGTGGCTTCTAGGCAACAGTGTCATGGCACATTGCATTTTGGGTAGTTCTTGCCATGTTTTAGTAAATACTTTTTTATAATCAATCAACATAAAGTGAAAGATTTCTTATAAAAAAAAAGAGGAAATTAACAGGCTTGAGTTGTGCGAACGTTAAGAAAATGGATTCTGTTAACGTATAATTGTAAAATGTTTTCTGCTCAGTCTTTATAGTTTTTTTTTTACTTTTGACTTCTAATTGTGTACTTAATCACTGCCTTTTAATCGCAAGTTTCAGTACCGCGACATTACTTCTTCTACTCATTGTACATGCCATGGCAAACTTTACACAAATTTTGCACAAAAACAGCAATATTGATCAATAATACATACCAATATTATTTTACCCAAATTATGAGAGAATGAATATAAGAACTAAAGTAGTTTTAAGTATACATTTATTAAGGTAATATGTGGTATAAAACTAATGAATAACTATTAATGCAGCATATCTTGCAAACATCTAATCACTGGCCAGCTAGATCACAGGTTTCAGGTGCACCGGTATTCCCTCTGAGAGCTTTTCTTCCAGTTAAACTGTCTTTGTCCTTTATTTAAACTGTGCATTATACTGTAAGTTGCCCAAGGTGTAATAATGATAAGTCTCATAATGCCTTTCGATCTCAATGTAACAGTCCCACATACATAAATACATACATATATACTGTAAATACATTTCTAAACGGTGTAGATGCTGTAACTCTATGCTTCATTAAAATAAACATTTCAAGTCAAGTCAAGTAGGCTTTTATTGCCTTTTCAACCATGTACAGTTCAGTACACAGTAAAGCGAAACAGCGTTCCTCCAGGACCAGGATGCTACATACTGTACATGTAACATAAATTAACAGAAATTAACTAGCTAACTATGACACCTAATTAGCTGACTATCTAAGACAAACCAAATTTACACCATAAATTATTAAAAACTATTCTAAAGTACTATACAAAAGACATTACTATACAAAAGATAACACAAGACAACATAAGGTGCACATGCAAATATGCAAACAGAAGCAGCAACATGACAACATGATACAATGCAATATACTGTGATATACTGAGATGGTGGATTGAGGTAGTGCAAGTTAATGGCATGATATATAAAGATTTCTTGTGAGTAGCAACACAGATGAGAAAGAGTCCAAGTGCAAATAATGGCTGATAATATAAGTATTTGAGCAAAAGAAACTATTTTAAGTTTGGTGTTGAAAATATGCTGGATGGTTGTAGGTCAGTGTGTATGTGCGTGTTTGTTTATCAGTCCAGTCCCATTTTATAGAGATGAATGTTTATCTAAGAGAGAGTGAGTGTGTGTCTGTGTGTGTGTGTGTGTGTGTGTGTGTGTGTGTGTGTGTGTGTGTGTGTGTGTGAGTGCGTGTGTGTGTGTGTGTATCAGTCCAATCCTGTCTTGTTGAGTAGACGTATGGCATGTGGGTAGAAGCTATTACACTGTGTTGATGTCAGGGACCGAATGCTTCAGTACCTTTTTCCAGATGGCAGGAGGGTGAAGAGTGAGTGAGAGGGGTATGTCCAATCAGCCACAATGCTGGTGGCTTTGCGGATGCAGCGTGTGGTGTAGATGTCTGTGATAGGGGGAAGAGATACCCCAATGGTCTTCTCTGCTGTCCTCACTATCCGCTGTAGGGTCTTGAGGTCCGAGATGGCACAATTCCCAAACCAGACAGTGATGCAGCTGCTCAGGATGCTCTTGATAGTAAAAGATGGTGAGAATTGTTGGTGGAAGCTGGGTCTTCCTCAGCCTTCCCAGGAAGAAAAGACGCTGTTAGGCTTTAAAAAAAAAAAAAAAAGAATTGGAGAAGATGAAGAGAATTGGTGCTGAAAGCTGAGCCTTCCTCAGCCTTCTCAAGAATAAAAGACGCTGTTGGGCTTTTTTGTGCAGAGAGCTGGTGTTGAGGGACCAGGTGAAATTCTCCTTCAGGCGGACACCAAGGAATTTGGTGCTGTTGATCTTCACAGAGGAGCCGTTGATGTTCAGTGGGGAGTGGTCGCTCCGTGTCCTCCTGTTTTGTCTCATCGGCGGTTAAAGACAGGTTGCTGTATTTGTATTTATAGTCAGTTAGCCTCTGTACTTCTTCTCTGTACGCTGACTTGTCGTTCTTGCTGATGAGACCCACCACGATCGTGTCATCAGCAAACCTGATGATGTTATTGGAGCTGTGTGTCGCTACACAATCGTGAGTCCGGAGTGTGGTGGTGCTGGAGGTTCTGTCCACGATTCGCACTGACTGAGGCCTACTGGTCAGAAAGTCCAGGATCCAGTTATATAGGATCAGAGAGAGTCAAAGCTGTTCAGCGCATCTGGAAGGGAGGCGTCACTGTTACAGGCAGGTGATTATGTCCTGTAGTTGGTGATGGGTTTTATGCGCTGCCATATGCGCCGTGTGTCACTGCTGTCTTTGAAGTGGCTGTGGTCACACTGGGCGTGTGCGCGCTTTGGCTCTCCAATGGCCCGGGAAAGTTTGGCCCTTTGGCTGTTTAGGAGGGCCACCTTGTCCCCCGCTTTGAAGGCAGGTCTCGGGTCTTCAGAAGTGCACGCTTGTCCGCAGTAATCCACGATTTCTGGTTGAGGCGTGAGATGATGTTTTTGGAGATAGTGACGTCATCGGTGCACTTGTTGATGTAGCTTGTCACTGATGATGTGTACTCCTCCAAGTTGGTGAAGTCACTGTAAGTTGCAGTCTTCCTGAACATGTTCCAGTCAGTGTTCTCAAAACAGTCCTGGAGAGCAAAGATAGCTCCTGCTGCCCAGGTTTTCACCTGCTTTAGAACCAGTTTTAAATGCCTGGCGAGTGGTCTGTATGCTGGAATTAGCATAACAGAGATGTGGTCTGAGTAGCCGAGGTGAGGGCGGGGCTCTGCTCGATATGATGTTGTGTAAACAGCGCATCGGGGATGTTTGTGTAAACAGGTCTCAAACCCACTCCCATCACTTTCCAGTTAGCTACTCTGTGCTCACAGTGAGAATGAATAAATTAAATAAATTTTTTTTTCAAATGTCGAGCATTTGGTCCTCAAAGTCAGTGGATCCGTCAATATAATTTTGCCAGAAGGCACAATTTAATCTACTATAACAATAATTCAATTTGGTAGATGATAATTTACCTTCAGATCAGTTCACATTGAACTACGCTATGCTTACAAATAAGGATAATTTTACTGTAATATTGAAAAGAACTCTCCTGTAAATCAATCAATCAAAATTGAACCATTAAGGCTACTTTGATACATTATAAAATGGGCATTTTAAGTTAATAGATGATCAAAACCCTTCTACAGTATCTCAGTTTATAGTAATTTACACTATACTCACAATAAAGAGGAATTTATCGTATTGCACAGTTTTAAATTCATTGCAATTTTACAGAATTTGTCAATATAATTGAATTAAAGTCATAATTACGCTTCTAGTTCTTGCACTGTCAGTCACTGATCTTTGTTTATGGTAGCCCGCACCCTAACATTATAGTGTACTAATGTGCGTACCTGATGTTGATGGGAAGAAAGTTTCTAGAAAAGGTTTAGCCAAAGTTTCATTCAGTTATGTCCAGCCAGATTTGCGTGATGCTGTGACAGATTCTGTCTGGACATACATACATACATACATACATACATACATACACACAAACAGACAGACAAATATACAGGCATACATTTTTCTGAGACTGGTTTCAGGCCCTCCAATGTATGAAATGTAAATATATTATAAGAAGCGCTAGTTCTGACCAATGTACAGACAAAACCTTTTATTTACTTTATTCTTTTATTTACATAGATACATGTTTAACATTATCAGGTGTTCTGGTTGTTTCAGGCCTAGACATAGATGATTTACAACAGATTTTCGACCACCTTTAAAGTGTTTATGCCATACTTTTAATTGCGATGCATTCAAATAATCTGAATCACTTCCTTTGAGTAATGTTCAATCTTAACACAAATTTGATGCAGATTTTTTGCTGTACTCGCTCTGTCATTTTAAATGTGTTGGCAACACAACTTTAGTACAGTGAAGTTGTCATTGTTCACGCATGCGCATTACAGTGGCATTACTCTTTTTGACTGCCAATTTACACTGATGTCAGTTTCCACTTCTGTCTACCAAGCACAGGGATATCATACTATAGTTGGCACATGAGTTTTCAACCCAGACAGTTAAAAACAGGAAAAAAGAGATGCAGACACTAATTGTTCTGATTGTTCATGTGAATAATGCCTGAAACCCGTTTCTGCATTATTTTATTCATAGCACATACACATCAGCCTCAACTTCGAATAATATTGATTATCAATCATTTACCAGTAAACTGCATACAGGATCATAGGCACCCAAGGGTCATCTATGCCTGTGGGGGGGCTGAGGCTAGCCTGTTTGGTTCATCATCCCCAGAGGTCTTGTGGAATCATGCCCCAAGGGAACATACATGATATTGTGCTTAATGTTTTAGCTTTTAATATTATGGCTGATTGGGGTAATTTGCTGATCAGATATTTACATGCATTTATTTGCAGGTGTACAGATTACACCTAATAAAGTGGGCAGGATGTGTATGCTATCTATCTTAAACAATTGCCTGGAACTGAATAGATTTTTTTTGCTTGCTTATTTATTTCATGGCTTTAAAAAAAAGCAAAAATTTTATTACATTTAGTTACTATAAGGCAGTGTAGTAGTTAGCACTGTCGCCTTGCACCTCTAGGGTCCGGGTTCGGTTCCCGTCTCTGTGTGCACGTTCTCCCTCCGGATACTCCGGTTTCCACCCCACAGTCCAGAGACATGCAGGTTAGGCTAAATGGCGTTCCGAAATTGCCCATAGTGTGTGTATGTGTGTGCCCTGCAATAGATTGGCACCCTGTCCAGCCCTAAGTCTCCTGAGATGGGCTCCAGGTCCCCCGCGACCCTGAATACAGGATTAAGTAGTATAGACGATGAGTTAGTGAGTAGTTACTATATGCACTACTAGTATGAAAATGGATACCGAGCACAGATCCTGGCTCCAATTATCATCTTATGCACACACACAAGATGGCGGCCCTTTTCAGTGAGTCCAACTTTTGACTAGACAATAACAAAAAAAGAAAAAGAAAAAAAGGGAATCAGCGGTGACATGTATCCACATGAATTAACTGCCATGAACCCACATATGAATACACATTTTTATCAGTTCTACAAATATTCACTTTGGTTCCAACATTCAATTTGCCATTCTCACCATGAATTAGTAATGCAGCTTCATAAGGTAGCTGTTTTAGTAATACTTCATGTGACCTTTGAGACTTGATGAGATGAGAGTCAGCCTTCTCAGGGCTCTTTCCTGTTTAATAGTCAGGTTTCTCTGCCCTCTCTCTGCACATCATGCTGCCTTGTTATTGATTAATTCTCTGACCAAAGAGAGCATCCCACTCTCCCCTTAGGCTCCTGCTATCCTCATGGGTAGTATAATGAATCTCACTTCTGGGGATTGGTTAAAAGAGCTGCTTGACATTTATTTCCTTTATTGATCACTGGTTAGTTGAAGAGGGAGTGGCAACGTTAATAGGGCACTATTTCTGCCAGATTCAATTACCATCTGATAAGGTGAGTATTTTCATAGGGATGTATTTCATTTTCAAATACATCAGTCATTTCCAGACACCCGTTATCTATTGTATTAAGATTTTACCTTAGCCCCTAAGCAGTTTTGTGCTTAGCAAACAGTTTTATTTCTTACGTGGCTAACAAGGTTGGTTAATTACATAAATGCTGAATTTGCTGGTTTCAACTTCAATCTCGTAGATTTATACGAAATAAATCCAAGACACAGAGAGCATCCCACATACCCAGCTTACAGCTCCTGGGCTAAATTGTTTGACCTTCATGTCTGGACTGATATAAATGTTCTTCATTACAGAGCACCTGGACTTGTACAGGCGCTATAGAGCTGCCTGGCTTATTCTCAAATCTATGAGCCAAGCCATACACATTCTAACCCAAGAGCTCGTTAATCATCCTTAGGGCCTTAGTATCTCAGACTCTGAAGCTTTCGTACTGTTATTGTAAGCTGACCAAGTCCTTTCTCTACCTCCTCCTCTGTTGCAGTATAGGACATCTCTTTCTTTTCAGCACGGTGTCTCATTAGGTGAAGCTCTATCCACCACCCCCACAGAATCCTGTTTTCTTCACCACCTCATCCCTTGTGCAGTTTGTCTTATCGGTCAGACTGATAATTTTTTTGTGTGTGTGTGTTTGGCTTGCTGAGCTTGAAGCCCAGCTGTTTGTTTGAATCCTTACAAGCTTCTCAGTCTTGTAACACATATGAGGATTTTATCAGGCCAGGTGGGTAACAGCTGTCTGCAGTGTTATTTTTTTTTTCCTCCTTGTGTTAATTTGATGCGCATGACTGGTGCAGAAACACATTGACACTGGGGATGATGTTTTTAATTTTAAAGGGCTCGCTTGATAATAGCGCTGATGTGTCACCACCAACGGCAGCTGACCCTTGTGTTCTTTGCATTTGCTCACTCCAGCACCACTCTGTTGTATTCGTTCCTGAATCACATTCTTCCTGTGGAGCTAATCCCCCAGTCCCTGTGGTGTGTTGACAGACTTGCTCTATGCTGAAATGTATTTGACATCAGTGTTGCCAACTATTTTCAATGGAAAGTAGTTAAAGTCTGCTCGAAAAGTCGCCAAATGTCGCTAGATGACGTCATGCGTATATTTGCATATTGATGACGGAATTACGTCGTATTTGCATTCTGTGTGTTTTCCCTAATCCTTCCTCACGTGTCCAATATAAAACTGTCAGCTGCCGTGCGGTCACGGGAATGTGCTGCTCCTTTCAGCCGGAGCTAGCGCTTACTGATCAGACACAGGGAGATGAGTAACTGTACCGGGAAAGCAAGACCTCATGCTTACAGGACAGTACTGGCTACATTTGGAAAGTTGCTAAGGTTTGTCCAAAGTCGCTAGATTTGTCGCTAGGCGCTTTTCTGAAAAAAAGTTGTCAAGGGGGTCTGAAAAGTCGCTAAATCTAGCGACAAAGTCGCTAAGTTGGCAACACTGTTTGACATCACAAAACAACAATCAGCTTATCGTCAACATTTACTCATCCACCTGGTCCACACTCACCACTAATATCACAGGCTATAGAAATAATATATAAGAACATGTACATTATTTCTGTAGAAACACTTATTGTGCCTTTAAATTACAGCAAACACTTGTTGGAGCTGCTGTTAAATTTTTACATTAAAGAGTTTATTCAATATCACTGTGAATTATGACTTACATAGGACAACATTCCTATTTTGGGAATGTGAGACACCAGCAAAAGTCAGCATCATGAGCTATTGTATATCTGCAAAGATTAACAGATATCCTAAGATCAAATGTATATTAACATGTAGTTAAAGTTTATTCGAAAAGTGGGACATATTGACTGTACTATACTGGAAAATCTCATTCAAAACACAAAACAGTACCATACTATATGTTTGATGTTATAATTAATGATATATGTAACATTATATCTATGTATAATTTTATAGATCTAGAGAACTTCAAAACCCAGCCAAGAAGTGCTGTTAATGTAAGAGAAGGCCAAGGTGTTGTTCTGTTATGTGGAACCCCACTGCATTCTGGAGGTAAGCCTGATTATTCACATATATTTACACTTTGCTTGGACATTTAGTATGTAACATGTACAGTATGACTAATATTACAGAAAGCTAACTATAAACTATAGATATTTGGACTGCTGCTTGATAATGCATCATTACAAGCAAATTGTCTCCTTGTAATACCTATGTGAAGACTGGGGAAGTGAGAACATTAAGATATGTTATGGATGATGTGGAAGTACCCAAATAAATGATAGAGATTTAAATCACAGCTCAAAACGAGACAAAAGCAAGTGAAAAACCATTATTTTGCATCTTGATGAATTAACTGCACTTCATCATGGTTTAGGTCTGAGCCACAGCTGTTCTGTTCTACTTTGCATGTTCAACATCTTCTTGGCCAGCTGATGGAACCTAAAAACTGGGACTGTTATTCAGACATCAGTAATTAGAGAGGAGTTTTAATAGCCTAAATGGAAATGACAGATCAGCGGTGTGAAACATTCATTTCAATTTGAGTTTGCAGCAATTATGAGAACAGATGAGACTTCAGAAATGAGAAGACATGGGACTTGTTTCATCGGACAGCAATTAGGATTTGTAGAGATAATTAGTCTGTGATTAATCATATGCTTAGTTGGAGGACAGGAAATCCAGGATGTACTACAATATACAGATATGGACTGGTAATGTTTTAATCATTTCAGAAGCTTACGGCGGTATAATCATGTCAATGAATGTGGTGCTTGACGTCAGTTAATTTGTAATCACTTTGCATTATAGTGTACACTGATCAGCCATAACATTAAAACCTAATATTATTAAGCCCAAGATTGTGTCAGTTTCCTTTAATCCACCAGGGCATCTCTGTCCCCTTAGGGCATGACTTCATAAGATCTCTGCGGGTGTGCTGTGATGTCTGGCATCAGGATATTGGCAGGGTACTCTTGGTTGTGAGATAATATTATAAGGCAAACATTACAAGGCAAAACGTTATGGCCAATATTGTGTGGGTTCCCCTTATGCCACCTGGCCCCTTTCTGGCCCCTCGGGCTATGACTCCAGACCCCTGGATGTGCAAAGTTGGGGGTCGGATCTTGAACTCTTTGCCTGCCCATACAGTACGTGGCAGGCTGTGATGCACTGGGTGTTGTGATTCCTTTCTATCGTGGACAACATTGACTTTTTTAGCATCTATACTATGTACACACAGACGCACACACACACACACGCTTACACGCACACACACACACACACATACACACACACATACACACACACAGACAAACCAGACGTAACATTATGACCACTGTTAGTTGAACTGGTGACGGAGTGATGGACACCCTAAGCTTATGGATAGCCAAAGGCCAGCTAATCCAATCTGATCCCACAGAAAATCCAATGCAGTACAAATCATCAAAAAAAGTCAGTGCTACAAATGCTTGTACTCAGGACCTGAGTCTGTCTGAGTTGTGGGGTGGTGGCCTCCCTGGATTGGGCTTGCTTGTTCTGCCCACTCCATGGATGCTTGGTATGGGTTCTGGGGAAGAAGCATTACCAACCTTGAAGTCTTTGCCAACTTAGCCCCATGTGTGGCAGGCTATAATGCACTGCGTTTATTAATACCTTCCTGTCATATAAAGTACTGTGCAAAAGTTTTATACATTTGTAAGGAAATGCTATAAATTATGGTTTTAAAAATATATTTTCAGTTTTTTAAAATGCCAAAAGCTAAATCAAATCAATATTTTGTGTAACTAGCCTTTGACTTCAAACCAGCATCAATTTTTGCACTTCATACACTCTTCCACAAAGTCAGGTGTATGATTAACCAATTATAACAAGCAGGTGCCAATGAACATCAATTTTATATGTAGTGAAACTTAATCCAGCAGATGACAGACAAATCATGTTTGCTTTCCTTCAACACTGGAAGATGTCCAACTGTAAAGCAAACAATGTTTGGAAACCAATACTGTTGCACCCAGGTACACCCACCTACGGTTTTTATGGAAGAATTGCATCCAAAGCCCATACATTCGACATGGAAACAAGAGGAACTGTGGGGCAGAAAGATGTCAGCAAGAGTGCTAATGATCAGTCAAAATGTTAATATTTTCATAGTAGGTTCTTTGCCAAAGGGCTGGAAATGGCTACAATAACAAATGTCTGCAGGCAACTGTGAAGCATGCACAAGGTTCCTTGTAAGTTTAAAACTTCATTTCTGCAAATGGAGTTGGAGATTTTGTCATGTTTAATAGTGTCCTCAATTCTCAGGACTACATGCAGATACTTATCCATCATACAAAACCACCAGGGAGACGTTTGATTGACCCCAAATGTATTTTGCAGCAGGACAACATCCTCAAACATACAGCGAATATCATTAAGAACTATTTTCAGTGTAAAGAAAAACAAGTAGACTTTGAAATGATTGTTTGATCGTCACAGAGCCCTGATCTCAACATCATTGAGTCTGTCTGGGATTAAATGAAGTGACCTAAGGGTTTGAGGCAGCCTCCATCAACAGACGTTTTGTGGTTAGTTTTTCAAGATGTTTGGAAGAATCTACCTGCTGAGTTCTTTCTAAAACTGTGCAAATGTACCAAGAAGAATAAATGCTGTTTTGTAGGCAAACGGTGGTCGCACCAAATACTGATTCAATTTATTTTCTATTTGTTTGCTTTCCATTTTGTTAAATGATAAAAAAAAAACAACTATAAACGTTTCTATTTTTAAAAACATTCTCACTTGACAGCATTCTTTCACATTGGCCTAATTTACAGCACATCAGAATAGGGATGTTATGAAGGGTTTACAGAGCATAAGTAGATGACATCTTAACATCAACTGTTCTAAGGAGATTATTGAATATTTTTGATGCCTTCAGCATTATTTTACAATGTAGAAAGTAAAGAAAATTGGGGAAGACCACTGAATTAGAAGGATTGTCTAAACTTGACAACCCTGAACCCTCTGAATATTGTCAATTTCCCTACAATTTTTATAACTATCTATATTAATCTCTAGAGATTAATTAACTGCCTAAAATCACTTTTGTTATTTCTATACCATGCAATTCTCATTTTCAATTGTTATACCATGCATATAAATATCTATTCTTCAGGCTAAGAATGTAGCTAGTGGCAGTGTATCCTATTAAATATCCTCTATTGCATTTCATACATGACAAACCTATCGATTGCTTGCTTGGAGGAGGGAATGTGTTCTGCTGATAAATATATTACATTCTGATTGCGTTGAAGCTCCAAATCAGAGAGCGTATTACTATTTACCAGCAGAGTTGAGTATAATTGAAAAGAAAGAGATTTAAATCAAGCAATAAATGGACAATGATTCGTTAAGAAGAGTGTTAGCTAGCTTGGCAGAAAGCTATTTCAGCAGGAGTCTATAGGAAGTCTACAATGTCCCAATCCAGATGCTCTGAGAAATACTGTAGTAGTGCATGTCTTTATTTATGTATTTATATGTATTTCTGTATGTTTATAAACCAAATACATGGTGTGTTCTACATTATAGTCCAGTGTCAATACAAAAAAAAATACTTAAATTCTCCTAGAACCCTTAAAGCATTTTTTGCTCATTAATTAATGTACCCTGAATGGTATCAAGGTTGTGACATTTAGAATTTTCTGACACAGTAGAATGTTTAGACCCAATTTGCTTCAAAACTATCCAGGCAGTACCACCTCTTGAGCACACTAGTTCACTCTAGAACAACTTACTGTTGTTCTTGAGTAGTCAATTTGTAGCTCTACAAAGAAATAGGCTGCCGAGATGGTCTCAGTGTGATTAGTCACATAAGTGCAAAAAAAAAAATGCTGACTACTCACTTTCAGTTTGTTTTTGAGGGCTAAAAATGACCAATTATAAAAACATGCTTAGTGAAGCTTTTGAAATGAAATATTAATTAATCAATAAATAAATGAAAAAAAAAAAATTTAAAAATCTGTATTTTTTTAAAAATGTATGTGTGTGTGTATGTATGTATGTATATGTATA
>JAOVVB010000016.1:6080862-6104419 GCA_028570985.1 Heterobranchus longifilis
AGTTTGTATAGAGTTTTGCACATCCAGCAATAAGGTAGACTGACATGCAGGTACATGGACTGGCTACACAAAACGTCCTCTAGGTATGCATACATGTGAGTCCTGTCAGAGTCCTGCCAACGAATGCTGTGCCCAGCATTCATTGGACAGACTTTAAATACACCAAGGACCTAACCAGAATGATGTACATCTATTTAGATCTGTCTGTTTACATAGGCCTAATGTCCCTGAGCAGACACACACTGGCAAATGCCATAAATGTAAATTTTATGAAATAGTATTAGTAATAATATTACTAGGCTAAAACATTTTTTTTTGGTGATTATGTACTGAATTTTTTACTGATGCAGGTTGTCCATTCGTAAGTGGTTTGTCTTTCTTGTTTGTTACATTTCGCTTGAAACTCAAAAAAAAAATGTAAATATAATAAAACAATAATTATGACTAAAAGACTCCTAAAGGTATGAATTTTATTTTTGTTTGAATTTTTCATACAGTCACAGGACACTCATATTCTTAGAGAGGTTCACTAATGTTTAAATCCTTTACTGTTTCTTTCCTATATGCACCCCATAATAGTAATACAATTGTCCTGTTAATGTCATCTTGATTGGTGTGCTTATTAACCTCTTATCTGTTATTTAATTATTAAACTGCATGAGGGAATCAAGTATTTCATTTTACATTTATTTAATGTCTTAAGTTGAATATGTGGTTAATTAGTGGTTTTCTTTTTAAACTAAATTGTCAAAACTGGGAGCCAATTGGCACCCATTATTTTGCATTTATTTTGGATAATGATCCAGAAGCTGGGCATCTTTAATTTACTGTAATTTAATTAGCATGACCTTCCACAGTCCGCTGCATTCCAAACACTCGAGCCACCCCAATCAGTGCAATCCAGTCCCCATAGAGTAAAAAAGAAAAATGTTTTTAAACTTTTCACAAGGCACTTTTCCGTGCAATAAAACAGAAATATGGTGTATGGGTTACAACTTTTTTTGTTAAGTAGAGAGTGTGCAAGGTGTGGTAATTAAGGTAGTGAAGTAGGCAGGTTTGCTCCATGAAAGCTCCCATTTTCAATCCTGAGCTCAGGTGGGATTTTTACATTTCCAAAGTCTAAAGGTCATTTGCTTTATTTATAGAACAACAGAAATGTTTACCCTGGGAAAGGTTATGCAATCAAATTAAAGGGACCACAATTGTAGTATTTAATAAAGACTTATTAACAAACAAGTGAGTTTGTGAATTTTTCCTACACAGCAAAATTCCCAGTATTGAATACAGTGTTTGTATAGGTCCAGTTGCACTATGATCTCTGAAATTCTTAAATCAAGACTGGGGATGTTAGTGAGTAATGCACCTTTTAACGTGGTTCTAAAAGTCTAAAAACTTTTTTAAAACTACATGTGTTTAATTTTGTATTTATTATTTACAACGTATTCTCTACGTGGTCAATCTGGTGCAGTGTATATGCTTATATGAAAATAACATATAAATAGGATAGCATATAAGATCGCATGTTATTGGTATGAGTTGCATGAAGCTGATCAGATGGCTGTGTTGTGCAATGCAGAGCCAAGCAGGATCACACAAGGACCCAGCAGCATGGAGATTATGGTGGGCGAGAGCATCGTGCTACCCTGCCAGGTAACTGTGGATCCGGCTCTGGACGTGAGCTTCTCCTGGGCCTTTAATGGCCAGCTTATCGACTTCGAGCACGACTCAGAGCACTTTGAGAGAGTTGGCGGAGTGAGTAAAAACCAACACTGTTTCCTGGCAGATAGTAGTGTGTTATTCTGCCCAGTATCATGAGAACCAGTTTGGCCAAATGCATTGCTTTGTTTGAAATTCCTGAAATATCATATTATATAATGCACATAGAAATTAATTATCCTTAAACTTTTAAGAAGCTAAATTTATTAGTGTCCAATCGTTTGAGCAAGTGGGTGGCATGGGTGCAGGTTTTCTTTTTAATCAAGCAGGAGTCACAACTAGTTCCTATTGTTTAATTAGTTATTCTACACTTTTAGTAGTCTATGAGGTGTGTGTTCTACTTAGTTGGAATGAAACTCTGCATGCACTCCAGTTCGTTCTGGATAGGATTGGACAATTCTGATGTAATATTTTACTAAATTATGCTGCATGGGCAGTGAATAATAATTAATTTATAGAGTCATTTCTATCATGTCTACTATAACCTATTTGCAATTATTTATTAGTAGTATTAACTTTCAGATTTTAGCTTGTACTTTACTTTCAGGTTTTACTTTACTTGTTCTGGATCACTTAATTAATGACCTACATTGGCTATAAATTAACTAAAGTGATTGAGAACAGTCATTGCGTTACAATTTTTAAAAAAGGAAAGGGGCCATATTAATGCTTATTTCCAACTTTCTCCTGCGCCTAACATCTAATTTTTGCCCCTCAAGGGAGCACATTCCTTATCATCAGTCCTTGCTGTAATTGAATTTGCATACCTATTTATGTAGTCTGAGCCCTGAAATAATTTTATAATGAGTTTGCTGGCATGAAACAAAGGCGATGATGATTTGAAATCCTGCCTTCAACTACTCGATAAGACACAAGCATTTTTATTTATCATGTTCTGTTTTTAACAAAGAACTATTTTGTGCAAATTGATTGAAAAGGCAAAATAAAACAGCATTCAGTGGGATTGATTTTGTGATTTTATGTTTTATATATTTTTTTTTGTTGAGATGCAAGTTTATGACTAGTTCTTCCTCACATTTTTGAGATTACCACTTCTCATCCAAGTTGCCTTGGCTACATACATTACCCAGTTAAATTGTGCCCACTCCCTGTCCGACCGACAATGCTAAAACGTTTAACCTGTCACTCCCCATTGCCAGCTGCCTGGCATCCTTTTGAGACAGAGGGATTTTTTTGGCAGGGACTGGAGCTCATCACAGAGGGGATACCCATTAACCGCAGACATGCACATGCACACGTGACAGGGTGACTTTCCAAAAGCAGAAGAAAATTTCTGCGAATTGTGTTGGTATTCCAAATTACCAAAACCCCCCACCCTTTTTTCTCTCTTTTTTTTTTTTTTTTTTTACTAAAAAAAAAGAAAAAAAATTAGATATAGGTACAGATGCAGGTATATACTGTACAAGTTTTGTAATATATTTTTGCTTTAAATTTCCTTTAAAGATTTTTTTCTTTCTTTCTTTCTTTCTTTCTTTTTGTCTTTCTTACATGATCAGACATAGAAACAATACTGCCCATGTTTTAAAATGCAAACAAGCTGTATATGGTTGTTTTTACCCTCTTTTATATTTCATTTAATTGCTACTTTTGCGCATGGCTGACCTCGTCAGAATTGCTGTTTTGTAGCTGATGTAGTCACAGAGCACGAAACAGCCACAGCCAGGCATTCAATACGGTCAGATTAAATTATTCTGTACTAGTGCACAGCAGAGTCGATTTAGATTTTTCTGCATTGTGAAATCCAGAGCCCTGTTTTATATGTCATGCTGGTGTGACATCAATCTCTGATAAAAGATGGTTATAGATACCCATTTTGCATGATCTATTTATTCCCTATGGTGTGCATGTTCATGTTTATTTGGAACAATGTGAGTCCTTGTTATGTTTGTCTTGTCGCCTTTCCCCCCCTGCTTATATAATTATGGAATAATTAGTGTCTTGCCAATTAGCCCGAGCATGTTTGTTTTAGTCTCCTACGTCTCACAGAGCTGGATAGGAAATATTACCTGAAGGCTGTAGTCACTGTGCTGTTTGTTCTGTCTCAGAGAAACGCCCACCATGTCCCACGCTAGTGATGGATTGATACCCATTCCATAATCAATCATCAGTTTGCGTAAAACAATTGATAATCAATAAATAATCGGTGTAACCACTCAGTACAATGATTCTTACACTAATTTTAATGAGAATCACAATTATCAGGATTATATGCCAATGTCTGTCCCTCAGACATTTAAAAAGCAGTTGCCTGACTCCACAGAAAAAAACATGCAACATTGCGTATTAAAATAGAGTGCCATTTTTCATAATCGATTGCTTGCAATGCTTTTGATTCACATCAATATAACTGTATAACAAATAATCATTTTTATATGTGTAAAAAAGTGACAATAAAAATGTCAGTTCAACATATTAGCATTCTAAACAATATTTATGAAAAAGACAATTTCTTTACACGCTCTAGGCATTTCCAAAGTAACATATAACACAGATAGAGACTACAATTATATTTATGTATTTTATTCAGCTCCGTTACTCGCAGGACAGAACGTCAGGACAATGCTTATTTCTATCAAAGATATAATTTATGCATAACACCACAATTGTATTTGAACATGCAAGTTTCCCTGTATGATGTACATTTTCACTAAAACCAATAGTATTCCTAGGGTCTGCATTGATTGTGATGCATTTTTAAGTAGGTGAATGATACTGTATGCGTCTTTTCTGTCTCAGTGATGCCACATGTTACTGCTATTAATAGACTGAGAGCCTCTGAAACAAGATGCTGAACAGTTGTAACAGGTGTGTTACAACACATGATTTTTTGCAGTTTTTCAAACAGAAGATGCTTGCACAAACCAAAAGGTTTGCTAACAGATAACGTAAAATGAATAATAAAAAAAATATGTAAATTAAAAAAAAATAATGTATATGTCAGAAGTGTTTTAAATAAATGAATAAACTAATTAATACCTACATAATTTCTGTTTAGATAAAACAAGCATGTGGTACAATAGTGCCAGCTTGCCTCTAATAATTAGTCAACTCCAGACTGCTCAGCCCAAAACCTTTACTCTTGACCACCATTTAAGCACACATTTCCAGTCAAAGTCACCAAATTACCCTTAATTCTGTGCAATCACATGACTTCCCTTAATTCCCTTAATAACAGCTTTACTACTGGTTCAGTAGGTCTAAGGCTGTGTTTTCTGCATGATGTGATGATGTTTTGACCTCTGCCTGCTCCACATTTATTGATTTAGTCTTGTCTACTGTATTGCTGTTTGCCAGTTTTTAACATACATCCTCTGTGCCTAGTACCTGTTTTGTTTCCTACACTAGTTTTAATTAAATAAAAAAGATTTAAAATAAAACCCCATTTATACTTTGCCTGCATCTGTCCACTTCTTGGTAAACTGAAATTTTGCTTCAGTCATGATTGATGTTGGGCCGATCAATCATGTCATTGGTAATATTACTTTTTATTCAAACACAAGAGGGAGGGTGGACATCACAGCAGACACAGCTACTTTCAATTCTAATATGTACCCATTATTCTTTCTGTGCTGAAGTCAAAGCCTGACTCATTGACACCCACAATGTTAACAAATTGTTAGCGGGTGCCAAAAAAAAATGCGACCTTATTTATTTATTTATTACATTTTTTTTTCTCATATTCACCTGTTTGTTTCTGACCATGTCTCAGACTGCCACATGAAATTCCTGGCCCTAATAATGAATACATATTTACCCATAATGCTCTGTGCTAGACAGTGGTTAAGAATGCACTCTAAGAAACAATTTGAAGCAATTCCTTTGAAGAAATGCCTTTGATTTGTTGTCTAATACACATGAAACCATGGCAAGACATCAGATGAACAGTGGTGTCTTGCTAAAGAGTGGGAGGGATTGATTTGTTTTCACTTTAACAATGAAATTTCATGATTTCTTCTGTTATATTATGATTTATTGAACACAGAAGTTTGCTGGGGACCTCATGATTCGAAATATTCAGCTCAACCATGCTGGGAAGTATGTCTGTATTATTGATACAGACGTGGAGAGCTTGTCTGTGGATGCAGTCCTGATTGTGGAAGGTAACGAATCCAGCTGTTACAAACACTTTCTTTGCTTCTTGAATCATTATTCCAAAAGCTGTTTAAAATCTAATTTAGCATCTAAAAGATGCTGTAAAGATTTAGACATTTAAATGTTCAGAGGATTACATGAAACGTATGAAAGCTATAACTGGCAAACAATATAACTTAAAAGCAACATATGTAGTTGTTTATATATATATATATATATATATATATATATATAATAAGCTCAATTCACTATGAATTTATGAATTTAATTAGAGATTTTTTAGTTAAATTTATTAAAAATATAATGCAAATGCGTTTCATTGGTTTTTCTGTCCTGTAAAGAAAATGTGCCACAGTTTAAAGGATAAGTTGGCCAACCATTGATTTGCTATATTAATGGCTTACTTATACTTAGTTTATAATTTATAATAACGTGTGCCTTGATGTCTATAAATGTACATACAGTATACGTTTCCTTTTATTTGCCTATTTACATTTTTTGTTGAAATTACATTTTCCTTATATGAATTTTTTTTTCATCCTTAATTTGTTTTTTATTTTTATTTATTTTTTTTATTTTGTATCTGCTTGAGCAACAAATAAATTCAATAGATTACTGATAATTTATTTTGGTATAATATTTCCCAGCATGCATGTACCTCTGAATGTCACCATTTGTCATTAATATATCATCAGTCTGTAATAGTGTTAAGGTACAAAGGTGCTTTATTTTACCTATCAAAACTGTTATTGTGTCAGGCAGCTATCATAGTACCATAGTATCAAAGGATAGTTCAGGGTTTTTTCTGTCTATGTTAAATCAAAATTGAGGTGCAAATAAATATATTTTAATAGGTCTTGGTTGTTATAATTTCTTTCACCAACCATGAGGTTTGTCACCCAGAAGTAGGTAATGTAGGCAGATTAATTTAGCTGTTTAGAGTGTGAAGTTTGAGGCTTCATAGAAGTCTCAGCTGAACTTTGTCATGCACAGAAATAGGCAAAATGTTAGTCACGTTAATTTACGGTATATTTGTTATGAAAAATATTTATAAGGAGGTATATGAAAAGTAAAGCACTATAACACCATAATGTCAGTATATCTTTTGATATAAACTATCATTTACAAATGCTTTAATTTGATGTGACATTTATAGCATATTTTTAATTGTCATGGAACATCTTTAAAAATTATACCTAGTGCATGTTAATTACAAGGTATCTTAATATTTGACATAACATTCATTTCATTACTGAGATTATATATAACACCTACTGTGACCAAAACAACCTGTTATGACAGAATATGACATGCATGAAACTATATGACATGCATGAAACACTTGGTGTTATAGGGTTTGAGTAACCAAAATATCAAAAACAGAATCATGTTTTCTTTAGGATAGTACAGTACCAAAGAAAATACAGTGTGTTCAGAAAGTTTCTCCGCAGCAGCCATGTAGAGTTAGACGTAGTGCGTTGACTCGCTCTTGTTTGGCACCACCGGCCTGTAGTACGTATTCAAGGAGTTCTTTGCTTAATGCTGGCTGTGTATTTTTGAGTGAAAATGTTAACCATCAAAAAAAAAAAGCTGGTGACACAGATTTTCTGTGGAAAATTTTAAGTAACTTTTAAAAGATAAATACATGAGTGAGAATAATAATGAGTTTTATTTAACTAATATTTTCCACATGGCCACTGCGGAGGGACTTTTTAAACACACGTTCCAAACCTCATCCGGAGTATATATCATCATAGTATAATTATCATCATAGTCAAAACCTTCACTTTTGTGAAGTTATATATGTATATATCAGGTTTTCATTTTAACTTTCAGGTGATACTTATAAGCATCAAGTAATCATGCACACAACAATTTTTTTTGTCATATGACTCAGGTTTTATGTCAGCATTAAATTACAAAATGCTGCCAGATTGCTGTTTAAACAATACTTTAAATACAGCATGTTTATATAAATTTATGTCAATTGTCATGGAATGCTTATGTACAGTAGGTGTCATGTAGCCGTATAAACATCATGCTAAGCTTCTTAAAGGATTAGATTTTATTTCGAAACATTTTTGCAGCAAATAATGTGTATAATTTATCAACTAAACAAAAGAAGAGAAAATGTATATTATTCTAAGTGCCAGGAATGTGTCTGGTGGATTGTAGGAATTTAAGAGGTCAAGTAAATTGTTACTGAACATGCTGACAATTTTTCTGACACTTTGAATCTGATATAATCAGCTGTTGAAGAAACTATATATTGTGTACCTGTCTCTGATGCCATTTTTCAGTGCATCATATTGGTACACCTCTCCGCTACGCATTGTACAGTAAATGTTTTCCCAGGAGTTTAAAAATAGAACTATTTTTCATAGATTATGTCCTTAATGGTCTCATTTACACATCTGCTGAGTGCTATGACCCGTCCCAGAATGACTAGGACATGACTAGGACTAGATATGGCATAAAAAACAGCAGTCTAAGGTGGACATGGCCATTATCTGAAAATATACATAGAAAAAAAACAAGCATTTCATACACAAGCCTCCCACACAGACCCAAATTTACATTTGCAGGAATGAAAATTCTTTCCGCATGCATTCTTCACCCCCAGTTGTTTGTATAGGCTCTAGGCAAGGATCAGCTTTGCTACCACATAACATTCGATTGATTGGAGCATTTATAGAAGGTGATCCAGCCTCCTCCTCACTCAGCTGTTGTGTTTGTCAGGTCCACCCGGTCCCCCTGACAGTGTGATGGTGGAAGAGATTACAGATAGCACAGCACAGCTCTCATGGAGCCAAGGCAGAGACAATGGCAGCCCCATCACTGGCTATGTCATCCAGGCCAGAACACCCTTCACCGTGGGCTGGCAGGCTGTGGACACAGGTACTATATATTCTCTCCATGAAAGACATAGTGAGCTTTTGACATGAAGGTAGGATCCATGTGCACTGGATGTCTTTTAATAACAGTCCAATAATTAATTAATTAATTCATAAGTAAATAAATAAATAACTCTGGACCAAAAATGCCAAAACAAGCAAAACATTTTTTAAGGATTATGTCAGTTTTAAGCAATATTTAATCCAAAAAATGCCATTTTAATACACTGCATATACATTCACTACCCACATTATTACAAGCATATGTGCACCTGCTTACTTATGCATTTGTCCAATCGTGTGGCAGTCCAATGCATAAAATCATTCAGATACTTTGTTATTGGTGCCAGATAGGCTGGTTCAAATATTCTCAAAACTGCTCTCATTTCCTGGGATTTTCACACACAATGCTCTTACCCAGATGAGTATAGTATCCCTTTTCAGTCTGGTTCTGCTAATGGTTTCTATTTCATATTATCTCGGGGAAGTTGTAATGCTAGGCAGCACGATGGTGTAGTGGTTAGCACTGTCGCCTTGCACCTCCAGGGTCTGGGTTCGATTCCTGTCTCTGTGTTCATGGAGTTTGCATTCTCCCCGTGCTTGGCGGGTTTCCTCCCACAATCCAAAGACCTCCAAATTAGGCTAAATGCCATTCCCAAATTGCCCGTAGTGTGTGAATGAGTGTGTGTGCCCTGTGATAGACAGGCACCCTGTCCAGGGTGTACCCCGCCTCGTGCCCTAAGTCTCCTGGGATAGGCTCCAAGCCCCCCTGAATACAGGATAAAGTGGTATGGTGGTAAAGAAGATGAGAGGAGGTTGTAATGCTTTGTGACAATATCCATTGTTATACAAATACAGTTTAATTAAATTAAACAGAATTTTTCAATTAAAAGAATTATTTGAAAAAAAAAATCCTGTATTATGCTGGTGGAAACTCTTTGTTGGTGATAGATGTCAAAGGAAATTACTACAGTGCTGAACTGTAGAGGTTGTACTACATAAAGTACCACAAATAGTCAACCTTTCCAACCATGTTAAACAGTAACACATCTTAAAAACATGCAAAATATGTAATTTTGGAACATGAACAGGAATATAAGGCTACAGTGGGCAGCGTTTCACTCGCATATAGGTTGTAGACTGGAAAAAAATGTCACATGGTCCTTACATAATTGCATACGTGTACAGGTGTCTATGTAGTTTTCACTGCCTAGGGTTATTATAAAGACTTGGGGCTATTTAGATCATTCTTAAAATGCACACACGTCTGAGTATTTAACCTATTGTGTATATTTGCAAAAACAGACAAATAAATAAATCTGACTAAAAGAGAATCGAATGTTTTTATTTTTAAGCATATCTATTTAACCAGGCATACAGATTCTTCATCCATAATTACACTGCATATATTTTTAAAACCAGTAAGCAATGCAGTAATGGCTTGGTGATAAGAAAACTGTAGATGTGGGAAGTTATGTAATCATTACAAAGTGCTTTCTATATTTCTGTTCTCAGTTCCAGAGGTCATCAGTGGCAACACACTGACTGCTACGGTGGTGGATCTGAATGCCTGGGTAGAGTACGAGTTCAGGGTGTTGGCCAGCAACAGTGTGGGAATGGGAGAACCAAGCCCTCCTTCTATGAAAACCAGGACTGAAGATGCTAGTGAGTGTTGTGTACTGTACATGCATTCAGTACATGTCATAATGGAAAATCTGGTAATCTGTAGTGTATCTACATATGAAAGGTGAGATTTCCACAAAGCAATGTGGCCAAGTAAATATGGTCATATATTTGCCTTTTGAAGCCAAATTAAACAAAAAAAAAACATAAATAAATTTAAGTGGAATGGTACTCATTAATTTGTGTAATTACAGTTTATGTTCCAGACCAAATAATGCTATAACCTACACTATATGGTATACAAGCATCTGCTTTATAACTACAGTATACCACTTTACTTTATTTTAAAAGATATTTCAATATGCAAACACTAAACATTCTCTGTAAACTGAGTCAGCGTATGCAAAAAAATTTATTTTCTTAGAGACAAATTCAGATTATTGTATTGCCTCGTGATGAATCATACGGTTGATCTTTTCCAATATCATCTAGATCACGGCATTTATCATAGCCTTGAAGCCACAAAAAGAAGGATAGAAAATAGGACTAAAAAAAGTTTAGTCTTTTTTTCTATCTGCTGTAACCAGTGTTGGGGGACGTTACTTTTTAAAGTAACTGATAACATTACAAAATTGCCGTCTTTAAAAAGTAATTAGTTACATTACCGCGTCACTTTCTGATAAAAGTAACTAGTTAAAGTACTTTTTTATTGCAGAAAAGGAAAACTCTTTTGTGATTCCACATGCATGTTGATTTAGTCAACACCTTTATAATTATTCTACCATCATCGCTCAGCGTAAATTTGGCCCATAATCTGTTAACTACTAATACCCCTATCTCACCTACACCTAATCTTTCATAACCCTATCTCACCTACGCAGATTTGCGCGGTGGCCGTAAGTACAGTTCATCATGATTCACCGCGAGTTTTGGCGCTGTGATTACGTTTACATCTTTCACAGGGCGAAAAATTTAACATGTTCAATTTTTTTGGCAGTCCTCGCGGAAACTTGCGGACCTTGCAGAACTAACGTGGCTGTGTCAAGAACTGGAAAGCTAATCACTGCATCAGTTAGAGTTAAAAGAAGTGTTTCCAGCTGAAACATATTAATCAGTAATAAAATAATTGAAGTTTCTTAAATATTTGTTTATGTAAATCCAATGTGCAACTTTTTTTTGGGCCAGGCAGTGTATAGCATAGATGTAAGCAGTAAAAATAAATAAATAAATAAATAAATACAGTGATATAAAATAAGAACATGACAAACATTCCAATTAACAGCTAATAATAGTATAATATATCGCCAAGGTACTGTTGCATGAATAGTGCTCATTATAATTATTATAACAATAAACAATGTGGCTCCACATTACTTGGCAGCTTATAAAGAAGCGCTTGATTCAGCACATCTGGCAGGATAAACTATATCCTTGTAGTTTATATCCTTTGTGGGTTTGATAAGGGTTTATTTAATAACCTTCTTTTTAAAAAATGGGTTCTACATGTAAGTTTTTCTGTAACAATGTTTTGGGTTTTTACATAATGTAAGGACAATGAGCGGTTACCAATTTAATCCACAATTTTCCCATTTATGAAAATTTTCAAATCAGGTGAAAGTATTGTTTATGGTTGGTCACTATTGTAACCAGTGGAATAATGTTTATTCTGCATTATCATATTTTCCCTATGCAGTTTTCAGTATTTTTATATGAATACTGAAGGCAAAGAGGAAAACAACCATCAATGTAGTTCAGCATTTTTACATTATTTAGATATATAGTGGCAGCACGGTGGCTTACTGCGGTTAGCACTGTTGCCATGCACCTCCAGGGTCCGGGTTAGGTTATCGCTTTTAGACTGTGTGCATGGAGTTTTCATGTTCTCCCTGTGCTGGGTGGGTTTCCTGCTGGTACTCCAGTTACCTCCCATAGTCCAAAAATATGCAGATTAGGCCCCCATGACCCTTTATACAGGATAAAGCAGTATACACGATGAGCCATTGTTATTTTTCGCTTACTCTTCATTAACTTGTAACCTTCTTACTTTTTCTTTACTATTTGTTAACATACTCTTTCATTAACACATTTTCTACTGTCTGTGGCATATCTTGAAGAGCTCAACATGTAGTAGCACTTTGCATTTTTCACAAGGGAAAAAAAATAAATTATGCAAAGTGAATTGTGTTGATTGGCCAGTGAGATGCTTTGTCATGCCGTTATGGACCACCACCAGTTTTGCTTGAGATATGGTATCTTAAAACCTTGAAACCCTTAGGTTGTGAAGGTCAATACCACTTACTGTATGGTCATTGTATCATATTGATTTATTTAGGATGTGAAACATTGTCAAAGGCATATCGCTCCATATTCCATCTCTTGACAGAGGTCTTACTGTATTTCTCCTTCATGTTTGTAACCACTGTGATATACAGTAGTTATTGTCTTTCCAACAAGCCTTTTCATCAATTGCCTTATTATTCTAGAGCTTCCATATACTCTTTTTGTCATTTCATCAAGTACTGCAAGCGTAAAAGAGTTGTCATGAAAGAGATTGCAACCTTGAAGCACATGAGCTTGCTGAGCAAAACCAAGAATGACACTTGTATCCCTGACCCAACCAGGTCTCAAGGAAAGAAGTGTGTGATACATCCACTGGATTGGGACAGATTTGTGCAGCATTTTTTTTTTTTTGAATCACAGCTGTGGCAGACTGTGTCAATTGCTGAACACTTTACTTTGGCCACCTACAGCTTTTATCTTGGTTCTTCTGCCTTCAGTGCTAGACGCATTAAAGCTGATGTGTAAACATCATTTCCCAAGCTTTACAGTATGTCAACATACTTTACTAACCATTTGTTTAGGAGTTTTGATGCAGCCATCCTTTTCTCACAGTGCAAACAGGACATAAACAGCACATATTACAATCAGACCCTTTATTTTTTGGAAATGCAGTAATACATTATTCAGTAACATTTTACTGCCTTATACCCACAAACATTTTATGGTCACTACTGTGACTAGGGGGATTAAATGGGTTAAGAGTTTTTCAAGAGTTTAGAAAACATGTAGCTCTGCCAGAGGTGAAAAAAGAAAAAAATTATTTCTACTGCTGAAAGTAACTGAACAGATCCTAAAAATTCTCATTAATATTTTTATATAGTGTGCAGTTAATTTATATAGTTAATTGTGCCCACAACTCATTGTATCCACAAGATACTAAAACGAGGTCATGAAACTTGTGTATAATATTGGCAATTTTATTACACTTTTAATTTATTCCATTTTTAATTTAAAATCTGGTGAACAGCTCATGTTAAGCAAAATTGTATTTCATTTAATCCATATAAAATTCTGCCCCACTTTTTTTTTCAAGTAAGACAGTGTGCTAACAAAAATGTACAATAATGCTTTCAGTGAGCTTCAAAATTCACCTTGAAAGCTTCCTTGAAACTAACCAAAAATCATTTAATTAATCTGTTGTTGTAGTCTGACTGTAACATATCTGGGTTTGTACTCATGAAAATTCCTAGTGCAAAAAGTTGCTCTTTGTGATGAAATTCTAAGAAAATTCTTAGATTTGTGCATGTTTCCTAAGAATTTTCCTAAAGCCTTCTTAACCCTTAAAAGAGCTCCTAAGGTAAAAATATGTTTGGTGTCTTAGGTAACAGGCAAAGTAATTGCCTTTACCCAGCCACTACTTAAGTGGACAGCAATCAGCAAAATGAGTTTTTGTCCAAATAAATTAAGGACAAAAAATTACCTATCTAATGATAATTAAACAAATAAATATATGTGTGATTAGGATGAAATCAGCAATATAGGATTGTTGTTTTAAAGAAAAGCTTATAATATATCGTAATCATTATATCATCACTTTTAAAGTGATGCATGCACCATGCATTTTTCACACCCACATCCGACCCACCTGACCCGGCATAATATGAGCAAATCAAGTACCGGCCCTGCCTGCCGACACACAAAGAAAACATGATGTACATTATTAGAACTAATCTGGTAAATAGGACAATGAGCGAACTGACAGCAGACTGTGAGGTAGAACTTTACTCTTTGTTCCCTGCTCTCAGAACAGGAAGGATCTAATGAATATACAGTACTGTAGCTAGTAAATTAAAAATAAAAAGAATAAGCAATTGTTTCAAACTTATGATAAAAACATAAAAGAGTTTTCACGTCATCAGTGTAAGCGCAGTGTAAACAAAAGCTAGAATACTATTTAGAGGAGAAAGTGAGCCTTTAATAATAAACACACTGCCTGTGTGTATGTGTGTACTGACAGAGAATGACAGAAAGAGCAATTTTTTTTCCCCGTACGTTTATATAATTAGGCCAACTCTGAATACAGATTGTCAGTCATGGACCCACCTGCCCAGAACCCATAATATTTTCTCTAAAGATCAACTGAATCTGCCTGACCCAATGGTACGTTCGAACCACGCATCACTCACGCTACTTTTTTTTGACCACCAGTCACAATCTTTAGAGGAATGTGTTATACCTAGCAATAGAGCCAGCCCCGTTTCCTCACTCAGGTTTTTGTCTTTCGTTTTGCTCTGAGTTGCTCTAATATCCTAAATCACTTTCCTAAATCACTTTATGCTCATATGAGCGAACAAATAAATAAAATGGTCTTAGTTGTCATAGAAAAAGAACTAAACATTACACATAAATCAAACAACCAACAGCAATAAAAATTAAGAAAATATGAGCTTACTGTTGCTGTTTTCTTCTAAACAAAATTCATCCGACTTCACTTCTGAATAGAAAAAAGGCAATGACCCAATAATACAAGTGGCTTTTTCTTTACTAAATTTAACTGGGCTTCCTATTATTACAAAAACTGTTGGTCTTTGGGGAATCTCATCTACAACATTCTCTAATATTTAATAAATCACAAGTAAATAAATAAATAAATACACAGATCTCTTTCTTCACCTGGGTCGTAATGGACATCAGACATTGCATAGGAAAAGGGTTTGTAGAAATATACACTGATCAGAAATAATATTATGACTACTTGCCTAATACTTTGTACTGTAGGTCCCACCTTCTGGCACCAAAACAGTGATGCAATGTGTTCTGACACTTTTCTATGCGAACCAGTATTAAGCTTTTTAGCAATTTGTGTAGCACTTCTATATAATTGGCCTACATGGGCCAGCCTTTACTTCCCACACTCATCTGTGAGGTGTTGGCTGCCAGTTTTCCTTCCTTGGACAACTTTTGGTAGGTCCTGACCACTGCAGACTGGGAACATCTCACAAGAGCTGCAGTATTGTAGTTGCTCTAAGCCAGTTCTCCAGCCATCACAATTTGATGCTTGTCCAAGTTACTCACATCCTTAAGCTTGCCCATTTTTTCTACTTCCAACACATCAACTTCAGGGAGAAAATGTTCACTTGCTGCTTAATACTGTATATTCCACCCACTCCCAGCTGCCATTGTAATGAGATATTATTACTATATATAGGCTGTGTTGCACTGCATTTTCTGATACCTTTCTGTCATATACAATACTGTGCAAAAGTGTTAGCCTGGAATGGAGAAATCCTGTAAAGTATGATTTCTTTCAAAAATAAATATTCTAATTGTTTAGTTTTGTAAAGTAAGTGAACAGAAGAAAAAATCTACCCTGACTACCTATTGACTATTTACACTTCTAAGCATTCTTACAGCATTTTTTACAACTAGCTCTTAGTAGGCTACTGTGTGTGTGTGTGTGTGTGTGTGTGTGTGTATAAATTAGTAGTCAGCCCTAATAAACTTATAAATTACCCATTCACTTAGCATATTCCACTTTCCACTTTACCAGAAATTATTATTATTTTTACTACTATTTGTATTAGAAAGTAAAGGTTTGACAAGTCAGGCAATCATACAGAGTGGTAGAAATATCAGTCCTGAGTGGCTTGTATTGTTTGACCAGCTTTAACCTCCTTCTGTCCACTGCTTACAAAATGATGTCCTATTAACTGCAGTTCTAACATTTTTTTAAATCCCTCATGTTTTAACATCATAATTTCAGTTCTATTTATGGAAATACAAATATCAATGTATTACTATTGATGAAAAGAGAAATACAAAACCCCTGTTTGCAGATCCTGAGTGTAATTAGAGATGGAGGCTGTGACAGGAAATAAAATTACTCTGTCTCACAGTTACTGTACTTTTCATGTTCTTATTCTCAGGTAAAAATTATATATGAAATTATATATGAAAAATAAATGAAATTTGTTTTTCTAAGTAAAAAAATAAATAAATCTAAAAATAAAATAAGCCAGACACATTATGCTTAATATTTAGAATAATTTCACTTTTACATATTTAGATGTAAGCAAAACATATAGTTTATATATGTTCCTGTTTATTTATATGTTTATTTATATATGCCCTGCAGTTCCTGATACAGCTCCCACTGATGTAGGAGGAGGGGGAGGCACCAAGTCAGAATTAGTAATAACATGGGAGGTAAGTCATTTATCAGATTTTACTGTCCCCCTCCCTCAATGGCTAGTCTAGGGCTTCTTGGTTAATTGTGTGGAATTGAATGGAGCCGTTTTGTGAGCTCTGCTGCTCCCAAAACCCTCCTCTCTCTGAGCAGGTTTTTCAGCATCATTTCCTCCACTCCAAATGGGATTCAACTTAAGGGTCAGAAGGTTCCTTTCAAGTTTTCACCTCCCATAAATGGTTGTCAATGTGCTGAAATCCTGATACAGAGGGAAGGAGCTATGGGAGTGGAAAAGTCCTTTATTTCATTACCAAAAGGCATATGGGAAAGCTGCAATAATGCTTTGCCTAAGGGCAGGTTCTAAAAAGTCCTGTAACTCAGGTCTAATTGAACTGTATAACTGTAATGTGTAAAATATTTTAAAGCTTAATTAAATCATGTAGATGTAGGAAACTGTTAGTCCAGAAAGTTTCAGCAAGGTAAGGTTATATACAATAGCATAGTGGACAGTTATTTCTTATCTGTCAAAATATTCATATATAACTTACTATACTTTACTTGCTAAAACTACAAAACATCCACATATTTTATGTATCTTATCTTATGTAATATTAGCTTATTATAAAGTCGTATTTTCTATTGTTTTCTTATACTTTGATGTTATAATTTTATTCTGAAGTGTGGGGCGGCCGGCGTGTTGCTCTCGATGTGTTTTAATATCACTACAGTCTTATGTTCCACCCCCAGCCAGTCCCAGAAGAGCTACAGAATGGAGAAGGCTTTGGTTATATCATTGCATTCCGACCTAAAGGTACAGCCACCTGGACCCGGGCAGTGATATCCTCACCCATCGTGGCACGATATGTTTACCGCAACGACACACTTCCACCTTTCTCGCCTTTTGATGTCAAAGTGGGTTCTTTTAATAACCGTGGGGAAGGACCCTTCAGCTCCATTGTTGCTGTGTTTTCAGCGGAGGAAGGTTAGCATAACCTAGAACATGGAATATGTACACATTGTCATTTATGTATAAAGATTTTTACTAACCAAGCTTATTTTGAATATCTAGTTGTAGTAAATGATGATAACTGCATATGTGTGTATTCTTGAAGACATTTTACTATGCACATCTTTACAATTATATGACAAGCCTCGTCTCCTTGAATTACTACTTCTAGACAGAGCACTGGTGCCTACACTCCCAAACACACCCACCCTCCACTCTGTGCCTCACACAGAGGCATGACCTTGAATAGTAATGATGAACTAAGTTGATTTAGACAGCTCTTCCCCACACATACACTCCTGCAGCAAGGGCGTTAACCCGATATTAGTTATTACGGCAATAGATTACGGCAAATCCTGCCCGACATTTACGGGCCTGTCTGTGAGCTACAGTGTTAATTGAATTTGCCCAGCAGATTGTCTTCCTCCCTGCCAGTCACAGATCCCATTAAAATGAAGTGGGGGTTCTCTCAGGTGTGTCTAGGGGGTTTCTTCTCAGGCGTTAATACAATTCTGCGTGTGAAGTTGCAGAATAAGAGAACAAAAACCTTTCTGGTCCTTCTGCTTTATTTGCAGTGCCGAGCATAACACCTGAGAAAGTTATGGCTAAAAGCCTCACCTCCTCTGACATCGAAGTCAGCTGGGACGCCGTACAGACAAGTCCTGAGAGAGTGCTCGGCTATGAGGTACAATGCTTTTAATATGACTCCTTAATAGTCCGTCTGGCTTTGCAGGTTTGGACCTTCAATTCTTTTTTAGGAATTGTAGTTGAACAATTAGCAAACTCTTCAATATCTTTAATTGTTTTTCTTGATTCAATGTATCGTCTTTTCACATATGAACATAGGATTAATTAATCTAAACTGCACCTAAATATGACTGACCATATACAGTATTGTGTGTTTGTGTGTGTGCGTGTGCGTGTGTGCGCAAGAATGTGTCAAGCAATGGTATTCTATTAAAGGTGATCTCCTGAGATGTGGCTTTCCCAGAATACACCCAGGATTTGCTACAGCCCTGACTAGGATAAAGTCACTCCCCAATAAAGCCAGCCTTAAACCCAACCAGTAGACTGTATGAGCTTTAAGTCAATTTTGCCACCAACCAAAAACTATGCACCATAGAAGAATTCATGATTGTGAGCTGAGATTTGTACATAAATAATACATAATGTGATGGGCTTTCCAGTTGCCAGCTTAGTGCTGTTGCAACCAAAGACCACTGACAACAGTTCTAACAGTGTTGTCATTTTTTTTTTTATTTCCACCAAATTCTCAGACTTTTTATGGTGCTAATCTTAAAACCACTAATAAGATGCTGCCCCAGTATAATGTGAAACTCAAGGATTAGAAATACAGTACTGACAATAGCAAAATATAAACAAAACATCTTACTACCTCAAACTCAGATTGTCTTTATGTGACCCTGTTTTCCACATGAATCCAGATTGGCTAATTAATAATGGAAGCAGAATATATTTCTATATTCTGCTTCCATCATTAATTAGCCTCATAAATTTACATAAATTTACCTTGTTATGTTATGGAAAGTGATCAGTTTTGGCTCTTAATTATTTTGGTTTTGTGAGCTAAAGGCCTTTAAAGATCTTAATTTTTTTCTGGAGCCCATCCATGGTTAAGGAGTGTACCATTACTTGAGTGTCATGCATTACTTCTTTATCTATTCCATGGCCTGCACTGTCCCATGTTTTCTGGAAGCACTATTTGTTGAAGTCCTACATCATTATAGACAGTTCAATGTTATCAGCATCCAGCAAATTTGAAATTAACCACGTCTAATGCAATAATACAATACTCTCAGGCATTACACACACACACAGAAGTAATAAGCTCATCAAATGACCTACGACAATGTTCAGTCACTTGTGATTTGTTCGACAACAAGGAGACATGTAATGAAGGAGATCCTTTGATCTTATCAAAGGAAACCTGAGGTGCTGCTACTGTTACTGAGTGGTCTTGATATACTGGATATACATCATGCCTAACTTTCTTCTATACAAGCATGGAGTAAAACCCATAAAAATAGTAATTGTCGGTGCTTCCTAAAATGCCTCATATCTGCATATATTATTTCAAACTAATTCTTCTTTTTCTGAACACTGAAATCATTTAAATGAAATTGTCCAGTGTTCCAGTTGTGCTGTCTGTGATTATCTTGTTTTGTACTGGGCCACTTTAGATAAACTCAGCAGTGGATCCAGACATTTTGACTAAATGACGTCTAAAACCTTGCTAGCTAAGTATGATTTCCTTACACTTTGAATGTCAGACTTTATCTATGTTTATCTATGAGTAATAGCAAAAGCCCAACCGGTTCAGTTTGTAGAGAGCCAGATACTTTCTCTAGAGATTTCCCAAGAAGTATCTGCACTGTCCCATCATCAAAACAGAGTGCTTACATAATCTGGACTAGTTGTAAAAATGTTTAAATAATAGAAACACAGGAAACGTAGCCAGCAGAGCATAACTGTGTGAATAAATCATTTCAAGTATTTCCCCAGTGATGATAGCATGAACAGTGATCAGCCAAGCGAAGTCATGATGTTGAAGCTTGTGTTTAAATGCCGCAAGTGACTTTTTTGAGACATTAATGAGGATATTGCTGATAATCAAAGTGAGAAATCATTTTGTGTTCTGATTATTTGACAGTATTGTCTTTCCATATGCAAGTTAGCTTAAGAATATAGTATTTGGCAGCGTGTTTGTTTTCTACAAATTGTTAATATTAGTCAGATAATATTAAATCAGGTAAACATAATCACATCTGAGATCATTTTTAGTTGTTAAAACATTGTATGGGTAAATATATTGGTTTAAATAAAATATAAAACTTTGTTCTCCTTTGTAAAATAAGGGATATCACCGTTATAAACAAAGACTTCTAGAATTGCAGAAAATCGCTTATTCATTCATTTATTCATTCATTTATTCATTCATGTATTGGGACATTCATTTATGAATGTAGAGTTGCATGGAGCCTGTAGCCTACACACGCGCACACCAGGGACAAGATTTGTACCCCAACCCTGGAGGTGCAAGGCAACAGTTCTAACCTCTGTGCCACCTGGTCTTGCAGCTGGGAAACAGTATTCTAAAACACAGGCTAAATTAAGCACATACCTTTTATAATTTGTTTACATGATGTATTTCATATTACAAAAGTAAAGTAATCATTTGTAGTTGTTTTGAGATAATTAGTGTGTTGGTATGTCTAGGGTGAAACATTCCTTATTTTAATTTAACATATAACGACATTGTAAAATGCTATAATTTTATTAGATAGTGTGGGGGTAAAAATTCATTTACATTAGGGCCCAAAAGTTTACCACTGGTGAATAGGTAATGAGGAAAATCTGACCTTTTGTACAAAGCATATTTAATATCACAAATTTGATTGCATTTAAAAGAGGGTCCTAAAAATCTCTAATATATCTTAATAATAATTAAAAAAATATATATAGGCTGTCATACATACTGAATAGGACAACTGTGAGTGCATCTACGTGTAATTTAATGGTACTTCAATGAGCAGAATCTTTGGTAAGTTATAACAGCAGTGATGTCTAATAGTGTGTGACTGTCTCTTGATATCTTTCTTCGGAGTGATGATCCTTTATCTTTATTCTCTTTTCTTCTGATATCCTTTATTAGTTACAGTCCCGAACACCTAATGTACTGTTAAAGAACACTCAGTTTTCTAATCTGTTGATCAGGCAAGCTTCCTGCCTTGCATGTAGAAAAAAAAAAGATAATGAAATCCATTTTTATACAAGAATTGCGGTCACGTCACACATTGCTGTCATATAACGTTCCAAAAGATCCTCAGTGAATAAAGAAGGTAAGCTCATTTAGGAAGGAAGTCCTTTGGGCAAATCTTATTATAGTGTAATTATTCATTGCCTTAACTCTTCTGACATGTAAGATCTAAACACTGATAGACTATATGACCTGGGATTAATAATTGATTATTTCATTTCCTTGTAAAAATTATTATTCAGCTGTGCACAGCTAAGTGTTAAATGAAATTTCATATCCTCCAGAAAATCAATGCAACACCCTTTCACCGGGAATCCACATTCCCTGCAGTTATTGATATACTGTAATGAGTTTGTCCAGCAGCATACTGTAGGAAGGATGTCAATGACAATTCAATTGATTATTGATTCTGACGTGATGACTTATTATAATTAGAATGATGACTCGTGAGCTTAGTGACCAGTTATTGATCCACTGCAGTGAAACACAATAAGAAGCGAGCTCCTTAACATCCATTTGAACCAGTAACGATTATAGATCTCAATAGAATGGTATTTAGTAAATCAGATGGGATTGCAAGATCAATATCGTTATCGGCAGTGTCTTAATTAGAACGATTTTTTTTTAACCTACCAATGAAAGTTTTTTTTTTTTTATTTCACCTGCATTAAGATGATTCCCAAATGATTCATATCGCTTTTCATTTGATTATATTGAATCTCATTTGTGCTTTTATTCATGGCCTTTCTCCGTTGTGTCCAGGTGGTATACTGGGAAGATGACACAAAGCCGGAAACTGTAGGTAAAGTGAGAATCAGCAACTCCACTGCGGTCAATGTTAGTGGTCTTCAGGGCAACACGCTATACTATCTAGCTGTGTGTGCCTTCAATACTGCAGGAAGCAGCCCTCAGTCTCACCCTGTTAATGCTACCACCAAGAAACCACGTGAGTATCCTATTAGGGTTACTTAGACATTGGTTCCAGAAGCTTACGAGAACTGCTGTCTCTGCAAGCCCGCATTAATAGTGACAGTAAGATTGTAGTGATGAAATAGCAGAGACTAAAGCAATCACATTGCTAATGTGCTTCCATGTTGCAATATTCCATTTATTTCTTCAGCTCCAGGGCAGCCACCGCAAAATGTGGAGTGGACTCTGATAGGCTCACAGCTTACATTGCAGTGGGACCCAGTCATAGCTTTGGATACTGAGTCTGAGGTCACTGGATATGTGGTAGGTGTCAGTACAGGAGATGCATTTTATAATATATATTTATATACAATTATCATTATACAATTACAGCTATTTTAACATTTAATAGTTATTATAAAATTGTATTAGCGCTTAGAAAACCTTAAACAATACATTACATATCCAGAACCATTCAGTGACATTTTGCGAGTGAGGAGACCATGAACAGTTCTAAAATATTTTTACTCAGTAGCCAAAATACCTGCGAAAGAAACTAAACCCCATTGTTTTTTTAGACTGCAAAATGCAATCCCTGCAGACACAGTTTTTTTTTTTACTTAACATAAGGCACATTCACCACTGGCTTTGTGACATCTGCATGCCTGGGGCTAATTTATTAAATGACTGTTGAAAAGCAAACCATTCACAATCTTGAAAGTCTTGTTTGTGATGTCTGTAGCTAGACGTGGGTGGAATTTTTCCCCTCAAAAGAAGATGACACTTCTTTTTGTGTAAGGAAACTTGAAGATGTGAAAATTAAAGGGTGTCATCTTATCAAATACAAGTTGGTAGCATTACCTGCAAGTTCTTTTTGACAGTATTTGCAAACATGTCACAGACTCAGAATTTCTCAAAAGACAGCCACACTTCAGATGCCATATTTACAGTGTGACATAGTTGCTGAGTGTGTGTGTGTGTGTGTGTGTCCTCACTAAAATAGACTTTTAGCTTAGGGTACTGCAAAAAAACTGCACTTTTAATTTAAATAG
>JAOVVB010000016.1:6117081-6136659 GCA_028570985.1 Heterobranchus longifilis
TTGTGTCCAAAATTTTGAGTTTAATAGAAAATTTGTTTAGCTCAATACATGACAGTGCGGTAATATAACTTGGATTACAAAATCTTCAAGTTTACTCAAATTAGTTGATGCAAAAATGAAACCACACAACAAAAACTACTACAAATAGTATTCTATATGAGCTCCATGATTTGAAAGGGTTGCACCAAGTCTTCTAGGCATGGAATAAACAAGTTGGCAACAAATTGCAACATTTATACCTATTTATACATACAGATAACATAATAATATAATAATACAGATATATCTTTTTTTTAAGTGGTAGTAGACTGCACAATCATATGTTGAATTTTTCTACATCTGCTCTGCAATATTCTCCTTCTTCATTTCCAAAATTGGAGTTGTGTGCTGAATCCATGCTTTGCGATTCGGCTATGGCTCTTTGACTTTCATGTCGTCTCTGGATGTTCCTCGACAGGCCTGCGATGGTGGATTCATCCCATGTGACAGGTGTTTGATTGCAGCCTATGATGAGAGACGGCTGAGGCACGACAGTGGTGCTTTCACCCCAAGCTGACAGTCTGAATTAGGAAAGTCTAGTGCTTGTGAGCACAGAGTGAGCGCAGGACACACATGCGTATACGATGTACACACACTTTAGAGCCACTTTCTAAGCTCCCAGTTGTGTCACAACTAGACATATTTGGTGATGTAATGAGGTGGCCAGGGGATTTATCATTCAATGGTACTCTCAGTGGCACACAATGCATAAAGGGACAATGGAGAAATTTCATAGCATGTTTATTTATTTATTTATTTATTTATTTATTTTGCCAGCTTTGTGTACATTGATCCTGCTCAGAGATAACAAGGCATCTTTTACTCTGAACCCATTGACCATTCCCTTTTATCTTTAATGGCACTACTGCCATTCATGAACTCACACTTCAAAACAAACATCAGTCCCCATTTAATGTCTACTGAAACATTCGATTTTTAAAAAATGAATTTAAAGATTGTGAACCACAAGCACCTCCACACATACATACACACGCATGCACGCATACGCATGCACACATTTACATGCAAACATTTGCAACCTATAATAAAATCTAAACCATAATATTAATAATGTTTCATAAGAGATAAACATTTGCAATTGACAGCTACCCTCTTCTAGCTAGGTAGTTAAACAGCTAGACTAAAGAAAAAACTATTTTTTTCACAACCCCACACATTTACACAGACATGCAATAAGTAAACTGACACCCACAGTTGTATGGTAAAATGTATGCACCAAAATGTGTTGCCATTATTATGACTACTTCTTTATTCCTTTTTTTAGAGTATGCTATGCCTATCTTTAAGCATGCCCAGAAGAGACAGTTCCAAATAAATTACACATTCCTCAAATATTTCCATAAACAGTGCTGACATTTTAAAGTAATAGCTCAGAATTATCTCAGCTATTATTTGCTATATCAGATTCTCAGTGGGTCAAAAGGGTTCATCTACTTTCATATTCTCCCTACACTGCAAATGTTTTTTTTATTCTATCTGGGAAAACCTATTCTATGGAATTCAGGTAAAGGCTTTGATGTGATTAAATGCAGTGAATTCATAATTAGTACTGTTTGCCAATCAGAAACTTCTACATGTATCTTTCTGTTTAAAGACACAGTCAGTTTGATGTATGTAAACAGTTGACCCACTTGAATTTTGATAAAGGGAATTAAAGATAATATCTTTAACTGATTGAAAAATCTGATGTAAACGAAGTAAAAGTCTAAATAAAGTACTTGCCAAAAAAACAAAAAAAAAAAAAACATGTATGGTAACATGAGATGTGTGGAGTTGACAAAACTGAGATTGATTAGCCCAAGTGTAATAAACAATGAAAAATGTATGAATAGTGTTAAATAATCGTAAACAGATCATTAAATAGAATTAAGTACATTCACAAATACACTCAGCTGATCATAAAAAACTGTGGCCTGAAAATGCTACCTGTGAATATGGTATATTATCATAATATAAGGGAAAAATGAAGATACCATTAAATTGCATGTGTCAATGTGTCAGCATATATGTGGTTGATATTTTTGCTTAGAGCTACATCATTTTTACAACTATGTAGATTATTGTTGCTATGTACCAAAAAAAAAATATTATAATAATAATAATAATAATAATAATAATAATAATAATAATAACAACAACAACAACAATAATAATAATAATAATAATAATAATAATAATAATAATAATAAATGTATGTAACCATAGGTAATGATGTTGTGTCACGTTTGGGGTTGTCAGATTTAACCAGCCTTACGTTGAAGTGGAATGAAACTAGCATTACATAGCTATCCAGAACAGTTGGATATATATTTTTTAATGATGAAGCCTAATCTGTTGAATCTGTCTCACTTGAAGCAAAGCGTGTTCAAGTGAATAAAAAAAAAAAAAACAGAGAACTTTTTTTTTTTGGGAGATAACATCTAGAGGGTTAAAAAAAAAACTGTGGCCTGAAAATGCTAACTGTGAATATGGTATATTATCATAATATAAGGAAAAAATTAAGATACCATTAAATTGCATGTGTCAATGTGTCAGCATATATGTGATTGATATTTTTGCTTAGAGCTACATTATTTTTTATAACTAAAGTCTAATTTCAGGCTGTTTTTACTCCGTAGTCAGCAGCAGTAAAGCTGAAACTCCTAAAATGGGTGTGTGACCACCACAGGAGTAAAGGACAAGCAGAGTAGCTGGCATTTATCCTTTAAATGATGTTATTTTATCATACATAATTATCTCACATAAACTATATATCAACATAATGTTGAACATTGAACCTTTCCCCATTTGCTGAACTGAATTATGATGAGTTTAGCCTTGCAATGGGCAGCTTGTAAAACAACTAGAGCACAAAGACTTCTACGGTTTGCTTAACGTCTTTGAGTAGACTACTGTATATACACCCTGAAGCCTTTTCAGTATGAAATGAAAGTGAAGAGTCTGCAATAAAAATACTCCTGTTTGACTATGGACTTTTTAAACATTATGTTTAAACAGCTTCTTAGTTGCCAATGGATTTACAGGTACATATGAAAAGCAAATAAAGTGTGCTGCTGAAGGACCAATTTAATCTCTAATTGAGGAAAATAAATTATGAATAATTATGTGAGCAAGCGTACCTAAAGATAAATCACTTACTGTTATATGATGAAGCATTAGCTAACTGTTAAATGATGAAAAGGTTTTTTTTTTTTTTTTTTTTTGCGAAAACTTTAAAATGTTGAAAACTTTTGAAAAATAAGGTCTTTTGACTTTAGAATAAAACTTGTTATATACAGTATCATCGCTTGGATTTTGTCTATATAATTTATATCGTTATTATATATTTATGTGATTTAGGTGTAATTTCCTAATAATTAATTCATTAATTCATTCATTCATTCATTTATATATTTATGCTTATATAATACAGCCAAGTGTCATATCCCGTAATTCTGTAAAACGTGTGGAGGGGCATTTTTTGTTTGACACAACACATGACATGACAAACAGATAAATAAATAAATAACCTTCTAAACAACTATCAGTAGCAGAAGAACCAAGTTGGAATGCCTCCAGTACATATAAGACCGAAGAGAAAAACATAAATAGTATCATTTGGGAAAATAATAAATAGATGAAAGGAAACCTCACTCACTCATCCCAAGAGGCTTAGAGTAAGAGGTACACCTTAAATTAGGTTTAATTGATGTAAAGCTGTGTTGTGTCAATATCTATTGGATAATTGACCTAATAAATATTTCTGTCCAGCTATTTCTTTAAACTATTTCTATAGCTTAAAACATGTTTGCATGTTCTCCCTGTGCTTGGTGGGTTTCCTCCGAGTACTCCAGTTTCCTCCCACAGAGCCTTCGATGGATTGGCACCCTGTCCAGGGTGTACCCTGCCTCGTGCCCCAAGTCTCCTGGGATAGGCTCCAGGCCTCCGTGACCCTGAATACAGGATAAAGCGGTATGGACGATGAGTGAGTGAGTGAGTGAGAATTCAGATTACCTTTTTCAAAGCATATGTTGCCATAGTAACAGACATTGACTCACTATGATCTCAGGTGCCAGATGTAACAAGCTGTTGTGGTTTTTTAGGTATAATTAGGTAGCTTTCTGTGAAAAGTAAATAAATAAATAAATAAATAAATAAATACATATTTTCTTTTATTAATTAGAATATAATACAATACAAAAGAACAGATTGCAACAAAAAAAATCCAAAACAAATGTATGTATTATGCTCTTCCTTATACAAATGAATTTAAATCAATAAAAAGGTGAAAAATGTGTATAGTAGTTTAGGAGTATAGGCAATATATATATAGCATGCGAGAGAGAGAGAGAGAGAGAGAAAGAGAGAGGTCAGAAGTTTATAGATGTTAATTCCTAGTAATCCTAGTGAACATTCTGTGTCTTAGGTCAGCTAGGATCACTAGTTTATTTTAAGAATGTGAAATGTCAGAATAATAGGGGGAAAAAGGTTTATTTCAGCTTTCACTTCTTTCTTGTTCCAATAACAGTGGAGCAGAAGTTTACATACACTTAGCATTTAGTAATACAGTATTGCATTTAAATTGTTTGGGCAAAATGTTTTAGGTAGACTTCTACAAGCTTCTTACAATAAGTTGCTAGTATTTTAGCCTGTTCCTCCTCACAAAACTGGTGTAACTGAGACAGGTTTGTAAGCTACCTTGCTCACACCCACTTTTTCAGTTCTGTCCACAACTTTTCTATCAGATTGAAGTCAAGGCTACACCAATACTTTGGATTTATTATCCTTAAGCCATTTTGCCACGTCTTTGAAAGTATGTTTGGGGGGCATTGTCCATTTGGAAGGCAATCTTTAATTTCCAGGTTGAAATTTTGCTTCATTATATCCATGTTATTTTCCTTTCTCAAGTGCACCAGTCCCTCCTAGAGTAAAGCTGATGGTGTTCTTCAGCTTGCAAGCCTTACCCTTTTTCCTGTAGACACAGATGGTTATTATGGCCAAACAGTTAAATTTTTGTTTCATCCTTATGCTTGTTCCCCTGTGCAGCTGCAATTGATAAGATGGCACTTTTGAAACAGTGACTTCTTCTTTCCTGAGCTACTTTTTAGGTTATGTCAACATCAGTCTTGTTTTACTGTGGAAATATATGCTTTTGTACCTGTGTATCAGTTGTGTGTGTGTGTGTGTGTGTGTGTGTGTGTGTGTGTGTGTGTGTGTGTGGGTGTGTGTGTGTGGGTGTGTGTGTGTGTGCGTGTGTGTGCGTGGGTGGTTATTGTTTTTTGTGTGTATTATTTGTACCATTTTTTGCATATATTGCACACATATTGCCTTGGCTCTTGGTTTAGGGTTACAGATTACAGAAAATGTATTTATTTATTTATTATGTGCAGTATAGGTTTATGAGGCCAATTTATTTAAATAGAATTTGTGGGGAGACCAACAATTTTTGTTGAATAATTTTCTGAATTTATCCCCTTTCATGTCAGCTTTAAATATCCTCTATTTCTTTATCAAAAGTGTTTATTAACCATCTAACCGTGAGTTTTGCACACACAACACTTAAATAAATCAAGCAGTGTGATGGTTTCATCTGTGGCACTAATGTAGCCAAGAAAAGCCCTGTCATGGAAGGGGCTCCATCTGTGACAAGCATATTGGCTCACTGCAAACTAGTCTGTTGTTGTTAAAAAAAAAAAAAAAGAAACAATCTAAAAAAAATATCCAACTGATTATTTTTCCCTCAAACAGATCCAGACCAAGCACATCCTCACAAAAGCACTTGACATCAAAAAGCATGGCCCGCTGTGTCACTGCTGACGGTAGACGGTAGTAACATTAACTCTGCCTTTTTTAATTTGTCCGAAAATGTGTCCAATAGATCGGTTGTGAGAGGTTCCATTCTTCTGTTAGTTGTTGTGTCAGACAGGTAATTTCCAGATAGATTAGCCTATTTTTTTGTAGCCATTTTTGTATTTTTATCTTCCACCAGCTCCTCTTGATCAGGTAGCATATTATACATTTCAGAGTTTCTGAATCAGTATTTTTTTAAATTATTATTACAAGGCACCCAGGCAACCAAGAATTACTTTCTCCTGTTTGAAGTATGAGCAGACTATGATAACATGTCTTTGGTTATAACATAACAGTTAGAAACAGTTGGAAAGCATAACAGTTAGACATTGAACATTGCATCAGTGGATAAATAAAACTTAGCATCAAATTAGCATTAAAGCTGCCATGGTCTGGGCCATGGCTTACCAGTTTTTGTTACAGTAAGTGCAGTATAGTGCATGTGTTATTGGCTTGTTGTATTATACTACAGTATAGTGTCTGTGTTGTATTATTGTGTCTATGTTATTGGTTTGTTGCAGTATAGTTTTTGTGTTATTGTTTGGTGCAGTATTGTATCCGTGTAACTGGTTTGTTGCAGTACCGTCTCTGCGTTATTGGCTTGTTGCAGTACTTTCTCTGTTTTATTGGTTTGTTGCAGTATAGTGCATGTGTTATCGGTGTGTTGCAGTATAGTGCATGTGTTATCGGTGTGTTGCAGTATAGTGCATGTGTTATTGGTTTGTTGCAGTATAGTGCATGTGTTATTGGCTTGTTGCAGTATAGTGCATGTGTTATTGGCTTGTTGCGGTACTGTCTCTGCGTTATTGGCTTGTTGAAGTACTTTCTCTGTTTTATTGGCTTGTTGCAGTATAGTGCATGTGTTACTAGCTTGTGGTATTATAGTGGCTGTGTTCTTGGCATATTATCTGTGTTATTGGGTTGTTACAATATAACCTCTGTGTTATTGGTTTGTTGCAGTATAGTCTCCAGTATAGTTAGTGTGGTGTTTGCCTGTTGACATGTAGTGTCTGTGTTATTGGTTTATTGTAGTATATTATAGTAGGTTTGTTGCAGTATATTCTCTGTCCTTTTGGTTTGTTGCAGTATATTTTCTGTGTTATTGGTTTGTTGCAGTATAGTATCTCTAAGCAGATTTGTGGCTGACACACGTCCCACAGAGAATATAGAATATCACATACACACATAGTTACCAATGCTTTCTGGCAGTCCAATGTGACTGCCTAAGCACATCCTGTAACAGTGGCCTGAACTAAAAGCCAGTATCATGTCACACCACCCTCTAAAGTCAAACTTCGACCACAGCATCTGTTCTATTTTCACCACCTCCCTTATGCTCCTTTTCCAGAGCTCAAGATGCTATGACAAGTCAGCAAATACAGAAAATTTACAAAAATTGTCTCAGATAATCAGCAGCTGATGGTTGATGTCCCGACACAGCATTCAAATGTCAAGTGGTGTTTGTATCTCTCTGCTAATTTCCCTCCTCCCTCCACTTTATCTCTTTACTTTAAATTCTTCATACCTGGTGCATTAGTCACAGTGAGGGTCCTTTTCTCTATCATGCAAATAAGACTCAGTGCATTGCTGATTTTGATGAAGGCCACGCTCCTGGTGATAGGTGGAAAATGCTGTGATTCCCTGCTGTGCAGTCAGGAGGGCTTTGGTGGTTTCCACTTGATTAAACTCTCAGCCTTGGCACATTCAATGCTTGCTTTAATTTAAAAAGTGTCAAGAGAAAAGTGAGGGAAGGAGCACAGGAGGGGGAGAATGCAATAGAAAAATAAAACACATAAATAACAAAATGTAATTGACTTTGCTGATCATCAATGAAACAGACAACATCTGATTAGTAAAACTTGATGCTGTAATTATCAAATTTAGAATCTCCATCTGCCATGAACATCGAGATTTACTGGGGTGAACTGAAATGTGCACATATTTCATGCACATTGGCAGATAATGTGGTAAGTGAAACATGTGTCTAAAGGAATGTGCTTGTTCGACCTGTTATATAAGAATACATTCCATAAAATTAATAGGATGTTCATTTGTCACAAGTACAGTTAAACAATGTGTTTACTACTCTTGCACATCCTGACTATATGTCCAAAAATAGTGTTCTCCATTCTATACTAGCCAGAACCTCACAGCATTACCACATCTCATCATAGATTGTTACCCTTTGTTGTGTCATTATGCTCAACATGTTATTACACTAGCAAAACCCATCTGTCATTTCGGGTTGGAAAGCAATCTTCAACATTGTGGTCAGATTTCCACTTTGTTTTAAATTATGAGTTATGCATGATGATTGGCACAATGAAAAAGATGCAAATTGATGCTCACCATAGGTAGCGAGGAGTTAATACCAAAATTGCACAATTGATATTCAAAGACTTACAGTTCTTCTTCTATTTTCTCTTTCTCTTTTTTTTCAGAATGTTGTTCAGTAATATGTCCAGCATCACTTTAAATGCACACACACACACACACACACACACACACACACACACACACACACACACACACTATAATACTATAAGTCAAATGTTATATACTGTACCTAGTAAATATAAAAATATTAATGGATTAATCTTAACTTAACTAAGTAAGTTAAAATAAATTAATATTTTAATCATTACCTACTGTATCTCAAGGACCAAACTTTCAATTAATACAATTATGAACTACACTTAATGTGAGTTGTACATTTAGCAGATGAATGTTTGGTCAAGTGGATTGTTTAAACCAAAGGATTTTTTTTTCAGGAGAACCCATCAATTTGTAATAATTGAGGAATATTAAACAACAAATTAATAGTATAATACCATTCAAACGAAATTTACTCTGTAAAATATCACACTGTATCGTTTTATAAATACTACACTCAATTCACAATAACACATAGTACAGATGGGGATGTTTGTTTGTTTTTTATAAAGCTGTACTTGTATCATTTTTTTTTGTATATTGCAAAAAAAAAAATAGGTTGTAATGGATTATGTCTTATTTTATAAGCTGCTTAAATTATGCTTACTTTCAGTGATTTATTAGATAGTTATTTATAGAATATCTACTGCAACATATTGGCAACACACTCGATTGCTGTTAGATGGTATTTGCATAATGGCCATCTTAAATCATATAATGATATTAGTCTTTTTTGTTTTTGTTGTTGTTGTTGTTGTTGTTTTTTTGTTTTTTTTTGGTTTAATATTAACTCGTATTAGCATTGCCAGCAAAGATAAACATGAGCTCTGTTTCAGGTCAGGATTTTTGAAGTGGAGAAGCATGCATTTGCAAATTACTTTCATTTTAAAACAGGTGAACATTAAACAAAGAAACTAATCAAAGTCTCAAGACAAATATAATGGCACAAAGATTAACACTAACAGGAGTTCGACAAAGACACAGACTGCCAACAGAACCTGAATAAGGTGCTAAACAAGACACAATAAGTAACATTTGGAAATCATCAGGGGCATGTAGCATGCAGGGGCTGATGCGAACTTTAGCGAACTTTTGTGACTTCAATAATCACTTTAATCAGTATTTATTTATTTATTTATTTATTTTTAATGACACCTACATAACATACATCTGAACAGAGAACTCTTAGCAATATTGATCTGTCTTTTTAACTTGAATCACCCATTCTAAGTGTGGCCCACTGACTGTAGAATAACATGATTATGTGCCTCCAGGATACACCTTCACAAATCAGCAATACTTTTTCAGATATGCATGTCCATATAGGCCATACAACATTTGCTCAGCATTTTGCCGGACATCACAGATGTCAGTTTATAAGAAGATCAACTTCTTACAGTCCAATCATCTCTCACACTGCTATAGAAGATTAAAAGTTACAAGTGCATTACATAGCAGAAATGACATTTGCTTTAAATGAATCCAGATTAGATAAAAGCTGTAATAGTGGAAAGAGGTTGCCGCCTCAGATAGATATTTATAGGGCCCTTCTAATTAGAAACTGGCTGTGGATGGGAATTTGTTGCTATATAATATTTCTAGAGTAGAGTATCATGTGAGGCAACTAATTTTCCCCGATGAATAATATTGCTTTATTGCAGGGAAACATCCATGGGTTATCAATTTAACAGATAGCTGAAGCTTAACGTTATAAGTTCCCTTGTCATTGGACTCTTTGGGAAGCAATACATGTATGGTGAGGTTAAGAAAAACACAAACACTCATCTGGTACTTGGGGTTTGCTGTTTGAAATGAGCATCTTAGCTGTTAGTATTTTCCCTAGACTGTTAACTTTCAATATTTTTTATAGAACATTTGAATGGCTCATACTCTTTGATGAAATAATGATGTGAATAAACAAGAGAGCATTCCGACACTCGATTGTGTGTTTGTATGTGCGTGTATGCGTGTGTGCCAAGATCTAGCAGTTCATTCGCCAATTTTAAACATCTTTCTAAATTTTTAGAAACTCTGCAAAAAATAAAAAAAAAATTCCCCCTGCAGAATGTTAACTATACTCATGCTTGGCCAATGTACAGTATATTTAGGCTAGAGATGTAAGCTCTGATAAAATTTTAAATCAAGTTTGGCAAGGCTCAACGTAAAACTTCTATGAAATGAGATCTGTACTGCATATACAATTAAATAATAACATATCCCAAATGCCACTCACAATAAATACATGTGTGCTAATTTTTATAATTGAAGGCTGAATTGCTGTGTGACTTGGTGTAGTCAAGGTATGTTTGAGTCTTTAGCTAAAGTTAATATGTTTCATTTATAAAGTGTCTGATTCACATTCAAGGTTGCTTTACAAATCACTTGCAATATTTAGGCTGTTGATGTTGGCTCTACCTACTCAACTGCAGTTGAAGAATTTAGATATTCCATGCTCTTTGACATGCCATCCATCTACTTGCAACACTTTTCGTACGAATGTGTATTCGTGCTTAAATCCTCCATGGTCAAGAAAATAATAATCCATACAATTTCTATTACAAACTGAGAGCAGCAGGAATAAGGGAAAAGGGTATCATAGTCAGGGCCAATGTCATTGCTTGACTGATCTTAGCATCTCAGTACTGGGGTGCCAAATCACATTATCTGTGCCAATAGATAGACCAGCGGAACTACAAGCAATTATTACATTAGAACAGTTTAGAAAATGCATTAGGATCCTCAACAAGAATCACATTATAGCAGTTAATTTCAGTTTTGTAATGTGAAAAGATTTTTAGAGTATATATTCTTGTGCTATATGTGCCATTGTACATTTTAATGTTTACAACACCAACATTTAGGCAAAGCACAATAGAGCAACTAGATACACATCAGATAATAACTAGTAAATGTGTGTATTTATCAAAAGCCCTCTTAGTATCTCCATATTTATTTTGTAATGTAACCTACTAGACCCATTAGTGTTAATGCGCAACATTTCATGTTCTGTGTCTGCAGAATCAATTTGTTGATTGCTGTTCCACCCTGCTGATGAGCTTGCATTTTGAAATAAACTAAATCATCTCATTTAGCACATCTAATTTCCTGATTGTCATTCTGTCCACAAGTGCGGATGCTGCTTACCGTTTCTTAATTTCCGTTGCAAATTGAGGAGGCCTGCTGCCGTCGGAAAATTTGTGTCATAAGAGCAGTATTCGGTTTTGCTCAAAGTTGCAACATCCATTTAAATTCTGTTTGCTGTGCCTTTTCACCAAATAACTTAATTCGAATTCAGCAGTGTAAAATGTAAACAGAGTTTTCAGTCTATCGGGAGCCTATCACGTTATACATGCATAGTATTTGTCAACGTAATTAGCAAATGTTAAACTGATTTGAAAGCAAATATACAGATAAAAAATGCATAACTCTTTGTCAAATAGAAGATATTGTTATGCTTTATATGATTATTATTAGAATGGACACAGACTAAAAGCTATAGGATCTATTCACACTAGATTGAACCTTTGAATGCTAACCTAAGGTAATGGTACCTTAGCTATTTACGCAATAGGTAGTTTGGTGCACTTGTATCTAATTAGGCATTGTTTGATTTTGACCTCATTATGGCAACACTGAAAAGACCTTAATGCAAATCTTAGGTCACAGCCAGAAAATGGCCACATTTATGCAGTGTCTTTACTTCTTACAGCACCTACAGTTGTAGATCCATTTCATATGGCATTTCATGTATGTACTCACCATCAAAACAGCTTCTTCTCTATCTTTGTTAATAATCAAATTGGTTAGGCAGCATTCATTTATCACTATAATGCTGACCTGAAAATAACAAGCAATCTTACAATTTTATTAGGAATAATTGCTATTCTGGTTCATGCAATATAAATTCGATGATGATTACTGTATGATGATGATGATGGACATTAGCAGTCAAAAGTTTGGATTTATTTTTTACATTCTAGAACAATACTGGATATTTCAAAACTATAAAATAACACAAATAGAATAACGTAATTAAGTAACAACAACAAATGTCAGTTGCCATTTTAAGACACAACGTTCAACTGTTCTGGCTCAACAGCTTATAGCTCATGAAAAGTATGAAAACAAAAATCCAGTATGTCAAAATATTTGAATATTTCATTACTATTCATACAGTATAAATACCATGTATCTCTTGGGCTAGTTCATTACGTGCAAGAGGAAAACTGATGACTTGACTGTTGTCCAGAAGTCAATCATCAGCAGCCTCCACATGGAGTGTAAACCTCAGAAGGTCATTGCAAATATCAAGCCATTTTTGGGAATAAAGGATGAGGAAAATACAGACAATAATCATACATGAATACTGTACATAATATACATATGTAAAATATAAATAACATTGTCATGCATGCTAAAAGCAGCTGGCACCATGCAATACTACAAAATTTATAGAAAATACCACATTACCAGAGCAAAGCATAAGTCTATCCAGAGCATCACATGAAATCACCAGCGCAGTAATTCTACTAAGTGTCGGGAATGAGCAGTCAATGAACATGAAAAAGCACACCTTAAAATGTAAAGGAAGACGTCATGAAGAAACAATGCTATGTGTGAAAGATTTATACTCGTGTATATACATGATATATACACATGAGTATAAATGATATGATATGCACACTAGCATGCCACTACTTCTGAGTATTAGCATTAAGCTGGTCAGCACCCATCTCCATAGCAGAGTTAGAATCTTGCAAATGGTTTCAGCTCAATAAAAGAAACACCTTCAGCTATCTTAAATACAAAATAATGTATATCTGCAGATTAAAAAAAGAAAACCAGAGTGTAATGTGTGTGTGCACGCATGTCTGTGTGTCTATACGTGTATGTGTGTGGCTATGCATATGTGTGTGTGTGTGTGTGTGTGTGTGTGTGTGTGTGTGCCAAACTATAAGTAAGAACAATAAGGGCCTAGAAAGCTATAATGAAAAAGAGAAATGGTGTCAGTGAGCGTAGATGAGGGGGGAAATTAAGTTCTTTTAATTGTTAATTGTGCACAAAAACAGATAAATAAATTGTTAATTACAACAGAGCTTTAGGATCCAGGTAAAAGTTAAGAGGATTTAAGTGATAAATCGCAGGAGGCACTAAGGAACAGTATTAACTTAAAATTAGCACATCCAACTATAGCAATAAACAAATAGTAGATGTAGATGAATAAATTGATCATGATCCACTATATGGCTAAAAAGTTTGTGAACATTTGATTTTTGCTGTAATAACAGCCTCCACTCTTCTGGGAAGGATTTCCACTATATTTCATAGCTTGACTGTGGGGATTTGTGATCATTCAGCCACAAGAGGATTAGTAAGACGAGAAAGCTTGTTGCACATTTGTTTTTTCAGTTCATCCTAAACGTGTTCAGTGGCGTTAGGGTCAGGATTCAGGCCACTCTAGTTCTTTGACTCCAACCTTGATAAACCGTGTTTTCAAGAATAATCTAAAAACACACCCTCACACCTCGTCTTGACTCTTAGTTGTCTAACTGGGTTAGGGTTATCTCTTAAAAGTGTTGTGGCGATTGATGATTGATACTGATGATTGGGAAATGAGAAAAGTTAAACCGTTAGGTATCCAGTTTAGGGAAAAAGAGGCAAAAGATACAGATATACAGCTATGTACTATATTTATAAGTATAATATTGTTCATGTAATTAAACTGGTTAATATTTTCAAACATTTTTCATTGTTAACTTGCCAAGTTATCTTACTAATTTTCATAATAAGATAATTTCACATTTTGAGATGTGTGTAGACTGCAGCAACATGATTGCAACCATGTATGATTTGGTTTAAACTTTAGTTGGGGTGATGTCATACAGATTTTCCATGATGTGGGCTAACTTACAATATATATTAATATTATGCTGATATCTTTTGTGATATATTGAGTCTTTATCCTAGGTCTACAATTAGTCTGGGAGGTTGTATGGCTCATTTGGTTCCTATTCTGTAAGTTTGATTAATTGTGTATAATGATGGGTCTTAGTTTGATGTATGTTTTGTTTTGTTTTACATATAGGTATTATAAATATTTATTTGCATTGCCTCAATGGTCTGGATAAAATGTTACAGCAAAGTTAAAGCTGAATGATGTTTTGTTTATTGGGGAAATTGGAGGAGAATTCATCCAGCGTACCATCCACAGGAGAACCGCTTTATTTTACCACTAACTAGCCTTTTCTGCATTACTTAATCTATTTAGACACATAGACTTGTGAATACATACGAGAAAGCAAGAATAACTGGTGGAATATATAAAAAGTTCCTCTTGTGATGAAAGATTAGTGTTATAGAATAGTGATAGTAATAGTTCCAGCTTAAAATAGTTGTAGAAGGAGAGAGATATAAATAAGAAATAAAACATTTGACAATAAGCTACTGTATATGTACTTTAAATATTGCGATATACAGTATATTTGTGATCTCTATGATCTTTCTTGTGCAAAGTCTATACATCTAGAAAAAGTGCTTCTACTACTACTACTACTACTTCTTCTTCTTCTTCTTCTTCTTCTTATTATTATTATTATTATTATTATTAATAATATTATTATTATTATTATTATTATGCATACATACATACATACATACATACATACATACATGTGTCTCTTATTGTCCATGTCCCTTATTCAACATAAATTCATACAACAGTTGTAGGAACTGAAGAAGCAATTTCATTTATTCTTTATATTAATGAATTTGTTAAAAAAAAAAAAAAAAAACTACCCCACCACAACCCAATTCTAAGCAGCCAGTTGTCAGATAAGCTTGTCCCTGCATCTTATTTTTAATTAAAAACAGACTGACTGTTGTCGGAATGCAAAAGCACACAAAACAGATGTTTAAATCTACATTTACACTACTGCATTTATAAGTGCAATTTTACATATTGACTGACTGATTGATTACATGTATAATAATAATTTAAAAAAATGAATACTAAAACTATTAAAAAGTTTTATATCATTAAACTATAATTTGATATCATGGGCTTTCACGGCAAACAAACTACAATGCAACAACTTTTGCCACTTAGTGCCACATTTTTAAGTGCAGGATTTGTGTAATTATTCCATTCCTGCTGTGAATTTCTCATTTGGGTTGTGTAATTCACAAATAAAGTGTACAGTCGGCTTAAAAATAAACTGCTGCATCCAGACATTACGCGAGCATTTTCATGGAAATTGAGGTCAGACCATATTTGAGTTTGACATTAAATGGGTGTTTTGGGAGAGCAAACTCAATCAGTTTTACAAAGAGGCTTACTGAGAATACGATAGAAGCCAATTGCCTAAGCGCTCAACTTGCCTGTGCACAATCCCCAGGTGGACCACTGTGCTGGTAATGAGATATAATATCTATCGCCCTGGGAGTGGTCCTATTCACGAAACACCAAGGGATCTTCTGTTTCTGTAGCATTTGGGATCTAATTGGAAACACTTCCATAGTGCAAATTTGGGGCAGCGTGAACTTCCCACGTGATGGATAGAACCAAAACAAGCATGCATGGCAAAGCTATTAAATGCGCGCTGAAAACCAAAGGTGCAATTCATAATTCATTAAATGCAGTGGTGACAGATTGGGGGACAAACACCGAGGTATTATCATACATCAAGGGGATTGATACACTCTGTCAGTATTTCTCAGGGGCAGCGCTTGCATTAGATGAACAATAATTATCTGTTGTTAACATCTATCAGGATCAGTACAGTGCTGAATACACGTCTTAGTAGTGACTCTCAAATGTTTAATTTGTCTTCTTTATGAATATGTGCTAGTGAAGCAAAATGGGAGAGGCTGGCAATAAATATAAACACAAAGAGAACATACAGAGATGTGATATGAACATCAGACCGCTAAGATTGTAGAGAAAGTTGGAAGACCCATTATTTTTCCACTGTCTTCTCTATTCTATAAACATCATAACGCAGTTCCCGACACTAGAGGCACCTTAGCATCGATCAATTCATATTTATTTGCTCCCGTCAAGCCACTGGCACAACTCTTGAGACAGCACTTAGATGCTGCAGATAGAGCAAGCTTCCCGCACACTGCATTAGCTTCTCTCTTTCTCACTCTGTCTGTGTGTGTGTGTGTGTGTGTGTGTGTGTGTGTGTGTGTGTGTATGATAATCACCTTCACACTTCCTCGCTGAATTCACACAGCGGCCTCGGGCTGCCGCTCACCAGCTTCTGCCGGTCGATCCTCCAATCCCGAGGCTGCGTCCTCAGGAAGTTGTGGGGTCAGTGATTCCTTTAGGGAAGAGGAGCTACAGAGGAAATTGGCTCTCAGACCGTTTTTTTTTTTTTTTCTTCACTTGAACAATCTCAGTCTGCTCTGTGAGAGTGTCAGGACACTTTTAATTCTGCAGCATTAAGGTAAGAGACATTTTACGTGTTAAATAATAAGCCTTGTGTCTGTGTTCGGTAGTCTGTGTGCTGACTATTTAATTTCCAGTTCATTGTAAAATACAGTGATACAACCAGGCCTGTCGTTTTCTCTTGTACATTTATAAATCAGTTCTACGAGCATCCAAGCTTTTCTCATGCTCTGTCGCACGTTCTGCGTGCTTTACCAAACATCCAGTGTTTAATAAATGAAGTATTCGTTACACACGATGAAGTTCAGTGTAACAAATCTGTCCTGACTCACAGGACGCTCGTTCGGTAAGAGACAAGCAGCGGGGTGCCATTAGTTGTTAATGCGTCAACAATGTGGGTGTCAGAACAGACTGCTGAGGTGGAGAGTTTAACACTCCGGGCTGTGGGGTGACCGATGAGTCAGCAATCTGCAGGAGCTCCAGTGACTGCAGAGTCAGACGCTGGGAAATCTCATTTATCTGATGTTGTGTTTCTGTGGAAAAGATTCAGCAAAGTGGGAGTGAGAAGTGTCTGAACATAGTCCCAGTGTCCCCAGTATGTGTTATGTTTGGACCATGGGTCTCCATAAAGTCAGTGCTCACCACGTTAGCTGTGGTTATGTAGCACGGATCATATTATTTCACCCCAATTGGGATTGAAAATGTGAGAATAATAATGTGAGCAGAATAATAGATCAGAGTCATGATAGTAAAAAATATAATTTCCTGCTATACTAATGTACTTATGCCAGTGTGTCACCAGTGCTTGGATACCATCAAGGTGGAACGTTTTCTCAGTACGCCTGCTTCATTCCCGTCTGAAACGCCGGCCTCCCAGGAACTCCTTTGATGGCACAAACATGTGAAAATGACTTGGAGCGAGGTCAGGACTGGATGGGAGGGTGTGGCAGTAACTCCCAGCTGAGTTTCTGTAACGTGCAAGTGGTGTTGGTGAATGATTGTATGTAGACAGATGCGTCTTTTAGGCAAGTTGGCGATAACCATCGATTTTCAATGATCATGCATTACACTCGCTGAACGTTCACGGGATCGACTGCGGTGGTCTCCGAGCCACCTCGACCAGGATCAAATGTTTACTGCGGCTAAAGAGTCTCATCACAGTACGGCGCTTGGCGACTTCTGTAACTGTCAATCGCTTTTACACCTTCCCCCACAGGAAATGTCAACACAAGCCCCTGTTTGACTTGAATTCCCTTCATTTTGATACGTTCTCTATCTCAGAAAAGGGCATTTATCATATTGCACAGTCCTACTAATGACTGCATGAATCATAACTTGTCAGTATCTGAGAGGTCAGGTTTAGTGCACGTAAACTTGACTGCGTGACTGAAACTCTTCGGATTTTCTCAGAATTTGCGATGTGATCGGTTTGAGCCTTCATCACTCATCACAGCGCTTCAGAATTTTCTCAGAGGTTTAAACCTAAAGTAATTAACAGAGATGTGCACAGCTTGAGCAGGACTCCCGAGTGGAATGTGAGAACACCTGAACACCACGCTCTCTCGTTCTGATGTAAAGATACGTGTGAGAAACCAGTAATCTCGGCTCGAAGACGAACCCTCGGGCCAGATTGCGAGCAAGCGTTCAAGCGTGGAAACTCGAAACAGAGCAGTGCTTGTGCCCAGCCTTAATGATTAACCCTCATGGTCAGGACACACTCCTGCTCCTTACTAACAGCCAGTTATGCAGAGATGCTTCACCTCCTGCTTGTAGCAACATACTGTATAATGAGACATTTTATTTTCCTGTATAGATTATACATTTGTAATTATCTCAAGCTTTTGCATTTAAGTTCACAACAGTGTTTTGTTCTCACAGTAAATGTTTCTTGTCTAATACACATCGCAATCTTAACCACTTGATAAAGGAGGTGTGGTTTTATTTGGACATGATGTCATTGGAAAATCTCCAAAGCCATTATTGTGATACATTATCAGTTTTTAAAACTTTTTTATGTTGTAATGTTGACTTTGCGGCAGGCATGCAACAGATCACACAACTCACGGGTTGAATCATATCATGTTTTAAGCTCGGGAATCAGATCATTTTACGGATCAGCAAAAAAAAAAAAAAAGACAAATATAATTTAGCTTGTTATTTACTTGTAGAAATGAAAGAACATTTAGGCTGTACCTGGAGTAGAAACAACGCATGGTGAAGAAACGACTCACTGCAAGCAAAATTTGGCGCGATATTTTAAGAAGGTGAAAGTTTCTTAAAGAGAATTTTTTCGCTCATTACTGGCGATGAGAAGTGAATTCATCACTACGAGCCTGAGAGTAAACGGCAGAGTATGGAACGGAAACATCAAGTTCAAAAGTCAACCATCAGCTGGAAAATTCATCAATGCGTACAGTTTTCTGACCAGTGTTGGAAAATGATCAGGAAAAAAAGGTTCAACAATCAATAGTTCTCGTTGCAGTGAAACACTTATTGAAGAGCTGAAGACTAAACTTCGGATTAAACGCACAGGCCTTATATCCAAGGGCGTCGTGATCTCGCATGACAAGGCGGGTCCACACACTTCTGCCCACACTGTCAACGATTTTGACATGTTAAAGCATCCTCCCTATAGTCCTGATCTTGCTCTGTGGGACTTTGACCTGTTTGGTTCCCTGAAAGCAGCCGTACAAAGATAAAAGAGTCACTTCTGATGAAGAATTTTAGATGAAGACAGCGATGCATTCGTGGCTCACAGATCAGCCTAAAACTTTTTTAGCGAGGGAATACGAAAGCGTGTTGACAGATGGTCAAAGTGTATTGAAAAGCACCGAGATTATGTAAAAAAAAAAATGATGCATTTGATG
>JAOVVB010000016.1:6187262-6199366 GCA_028570985.1 Heterobranchus longifilis
AGAAGACCGACGGGTCTCGTCCGAAACCGCCATCGCTGTCTGCGGGGTCCGTGTGTCATCGGAGTTTTGTACAGTACAATATGTAGCAGCAGTGAGTTTAGTAGTTCATTCAGGCACCTCAGTTCATTAACATAATGTGTGAGTAACTGCACGTGTATGTACACGCATGTAAAAAGTCCAGTACGCTACGTTAACACAGTCTCTAGTTTACTGTACATACGTCCACTATTGCACAAAATATCCTCATAAACAAAGCTGACGTCAAATCAAGGAGACGAGCACACAGACAATCATCTCATCAGTACACAAGCTGACGTTACAACAAGCCAAAATCTCCGGTTCCCCTGTCCACACATCACCACTGAAAACGGAGTCTGGTCTAATATTTGGGAGTTTTGGAAAATCTTCACTTTGGACGCAGTTTTCCAAAAGCTCCATTTTCAACGACCAAAACTGTGTTTGCGTGTGGACGAAAGGCGAAAACCGCAGAGAAAAACTTCGGCTTTTAAAAAATACCCGGCTACGTGTGGACATGGCCTTAAACAGTTTATGAAAATTGTGACATTCAGCAATATTTTCTTGTTTGGAATTTGTTCCTAGATAAGAACAAAATCTACGCACACATTTAAAAGCACACTTATGCATAACCGAGCCCTGGCAACTTAGAACTGGTTATTGGGTTTTCTTCAATTCTATACTTGTACAATATTATATTATATATTGTAAGATTTTGATAAATATCTTCAAGTGGCTTAAATGTTTATCCGATATTCTCTCCAGGTTGCCCAGAACCAGACCAGAGCTCAGACATGGAACAGTTGCACAGGCCCCGGAGCACGCATGAAGCCGCTGCTGCAGGAAGGTACCAGCTGTGAGGTGACAGGTTCTGCCTCAGCAGGAGGTTATCTGTGAATAAATGATAAATATCAAACCATTGTATTGGGAGTGTCAATTATGCAGTGTTTGATTTATACGGCGAAAGCAAATAGGTGTACATTTAGAATACATGCTGAGCATTAGGGAGCACCCTTTAAAAATGCTGAAGAGAACCACCTTTTTTTGACAATAGATTTTACATAAAATCTATTGTCAAACTGTACTTCTAACTACTTTTTCTTTCCAATAATGGCCCCAGTGCACTGGCTCTGTTATGATCAGTCCGGGCAAGCCTGTCCACATTCATTGATCAGCATCTCATATTTGTGATTTTTGTTCCTTCAAATTTGAGATATTTAATCTCAACAGCTGTTCACTTTTCTAGATTTTTACTTCTGACATTTTAATTACAATAATCCTGAATGAGGCCCATTAACCCCAGCCTTAGTTACCAGAATTAAAAAATTTTAAAACCTTTAGGTTAGGCTCTTTTAGTTTTTTTGTGCTTTGTGTGTGTGTGTGTGTGTGTGTGTGTGTGTGTGTGTGTGTGTGTGCATACACAATATTGTGACTAAAAGGTATTTAATGTGCAGCCTTTGTACTTTCATGAACATTTCAGAATTGTACTGGAAATACTTTTTACACTTACGCCCTTATATATTTGTAATCGGTAGCTGTTTATTAAGTCTCTTCTGTGTAAACACCTCATGACAAAGCTGTGGTAGCTGTGCTTAAAGCTACCACAGCTTTAAGCAACTTAAAAGCTCCTGAGCAAAAAAAAATTTGGTTGTCAAATCATTGTGGCAACATTAACTTGGCAACATTATGAACCTTATTTGGGTGTTTTGAAATAGTTCTTTTAATTAAAAAATGTTAAAAGTATCGCCCTAATACAATATCGCAAATACACCTAGAAAGCATTATTTAATCTAGCATCTATTTTTAGCTCTCTGCTCATTTACATTCTTAAAATGTTTATACCACTGATGGTAGTTTTTTTTTTTTTTCCTTTTCTTTCAGCAACTAAGCCAATGCACTGTGGGGGACTAAAATGCTGGTCTCAATGGAGAGAGCGCTGAGTGCTTACCACTGATCCACCAGGGATACTGCGTTTGATGCTGAAAGCACACATACTACTGTGTTATATTAAGCAGTTTGAACACTGTGTGAATAGCATATTACATTACTGTAGAGCAGATACTTCAGTATGATGCCTTAATCATGAGCAATGTCATTCACTGATTTTCCCCCTTTGTGTTGTTTAATAATGTTTTATTTTACTTCCAAATCCATACCTCCTTTGTTATTTGCTCTTGTCATCATTGCACTGGTTTTGCTGCATTTGGGGAAAAATGACATACTTCACAGTAATATTTTTGGAAGAAAGCTTATTCTATACAACAGAAGAGACGCATAACCACTTTTGCCTTGATTTGGTCCAATTTGTGAAGTTTGACTATGTCTGGATGGATTTGATTTCTCTTTTTCAAGTAAGGATTTCAAAAACCTGCTGCCTTATGAACTTGCATTTCTACCATTCCAGTGATGTTACATCGTTAGTGGTTTATGTGCTAATAACTCTTTGAACTGAGAAAAAAAACCCACAGAAACACTGCTAATAAGCTAATGACTCAAGCAGAGCTAATTGGAGGCTTGATTTTAAGGAAGTTTTTTTAGACTGTTTTGCAGGACTCTTTGAAAGTTTCTTCATGAGCTGTTAGGGGTATCTGATTAGCAGAACTGCAACATTATAAATGGTGGCAATATGTATATTATAAGAGAGAGAGAGAACTGTGCATTAGGATTCTGTAGATTAAGGATTTTTAGATAGATAGATAGAGAGAGAGAGAGAGAGAGAGAGAGAGTATATAAAAAGCCCAGTAAACTGTAATTAATGAAAGTCAGTATTTAACGCTTTGAGGACCCTTTCGTTTCAGGTACAATTTCTGCAGTTTTATAAGGAAATTAGCTACTAAGTTTTACTGAGCATCCTGAAGAACCTCCCGCAGTTCTTGTCTGTCGCTTCTGTGTTTTTTGGTTTTTTTGTGTGTTATTTTTTTTAATTTTTTTTATCACTGGATGTTGGATCACTGAGCAACTGTCCAGTTCTTTTTCTTCTTAGCCAAGGTAACATGTTCCTGACATTGTCTCTGGTTCAGGAGTGGCTAAGTATCCTAAGTATGCAACAGTTTTAGCCAGTTTCCTGAAAATATGCATGGTGACTCTTGATGCACTGACTCCAGCCTCACTCCAATCCTTGGGAAGCTCTGCCAAGTTCTTGAATCAGCTTTGCCTAACAATCTTCTTAGGGCTGCGGTCATCCCTGTTGTTTGTGAATCTTTTCCTTCCAAACATTTCCCTTCTAGTTCTGCAGACTGAATATACTTCAATGCAGCATCTTCTATGACTTACACTCCTTGTGAAGGAACCGGTCTTCTGACTGTCAAGTCAGCAATCTTTTTCATGTGTGTACCGACCTAAAACGAGAGATACATGGTATATGTAGTGTATGAATAGTTAATTTTAACCTTTTAAATTAAATATTTTAATACTGGTTTGGTGATACTGGTTTGTGATTTTTCATGAGCTATGAGCTTTATTTGTCAAATATTTGAGCATATGAAAGACTCGCAATTTTGATGAAATTAAGGAAAAAGAACTGTTCATATAAAAAAAGGCACATTCATATGAATAATTCCTTTTTCAGACAGACCAATACTTCCTGATGCAGTAAAATTGTGTAAGGGTAGATGTAATAAAAGTTTTATAGTTATATATAAGTTTTATTACATCTACCTTTACAAAATTTAACTACATCAGGAAGTATTGGTCTGTCTGTAAAAAGAATACACACATTCTTCTTTGCCCGCTTATTATTAATCTTTTAACAGAATGAACTTCTGAAATCCAGCAGAGAGCGCTAAAGTGCTAAAGGACTCTGTGTGTGTGTGTGTGTGTGTGTGTGTGTGTGTGTGTGTGTGTGTGTGTGTGTGTGTGTGTATGCTAACCCTGATCACCATCCCCTTTTTTATATATTTAGTGGTGAAAAGACAGACCGGGTAAGCAGCATAGACAATGGATGGATGGATTTAACATTAGTATTAGATGGACCACCATGTAAGTTCCTGTGCATCAGCTGCGGCTGTTAGAACTACAGTAAGTGTGAAAATAATAATTCATTAGAACAAGCACATTCATATAAACCTGTGATTTGAATTACTGCCAACACCGTTTCATGTCATGCTGCTCTAGAGAACTGATCAATACCATCTGACAGTTCAGTTAGTCCTGCGATTTGAAACCCTAGTATTACAAAATAACTGGGTATTTCTAATAAAATAATATCACCTTATAAAAACCTTATATGGATCTGGTTGTTTGTTTCTTTGTTTGTTTTAAATATTCCCCCTTATCTAAACAGAAAGTAATCTCATCTATCTGCCTGTGGATAACCATTTGACATATTTTTTTTTTCTACTCTATAATATTGAGCATATAAAGTATATCATTATAGACCAGCGCCTGAAGGGAGTGACATTTAAACCATATACTTATGCACGGGAAGCTTACTCACACTTGTGCTCAGACTTGTACTTTTTTCTTTCCAGGTCTGAATCTGTGTTGCTTTTAACCACATTCTTCACTTTCGTAAAGAAAAAGAAAAAAAACTGTTCGATTTCAGCATTCCATAGAATCCTCTCTCTCTCTCTCTCTCTCTCTCTCTCTCTTTCTGTCTATTTATCACTTTCTTCCCTTTCTCCCAGCTGATAGTTGGAATATATTGAGCATATACGCTTAAGCTTGCATTCTGTCATTAGTGTAGCATTTCTTTTTCATTACTGTCTATTTTCCTCAACACATTTTACATGTAATCCGATTGGAAGTGAACAGAAGGCGGGCAGAATGTGGTCGCTTTTAAAATGCCCTCCCGTCAGAAGGATTTTGTCACTGTGGAGTTTCCATAAGTTCAAAAAAGTTTAACTATTCAGAAAAGCAGCGAGTAATGTGAAGTGATTTTTAACTTCTGACCAATAGGTCACAGCTCAAAGTCAAAAAAAAATTAATGAATAAAACAAATAAATAAATAAGACAAGTTGGACAGTTCTTAGTGATCCAATATGAGCTGCTTAATGATCTGAGACAGTTCATGTGGAAATGTTACAATGTAACTAGAGCAAAGTAATGTGTCAGTTTTGTCATTCTTACTGTATGTCATTGACCACTTTAAGTATGACTGCATACAGAGTAGCGTTATCTCCGTGTCTTAAGGCTCTGGGTTACTTATCTAAGGGTCAGTGTTTCAAGCCCCAGCTCCCCCAAATTGCTGCTTTTCGACTCTTAACCCTGCTGGCTCCAGGGCACTGTATCAGGGCTGACCCTGTGACCTTACAAGATGGGATATGTGAAGAAACTTTACTGTGAGGAATTTAACTGTGTAGTAATGTATATGTGATAATACATGCTTAACCTCTACACTGGCCTGAATGCTATCCAATCCTACAAGCACACCTATAAATTGTCCCAGGATAAGCACATGTAAACAGCCTGCTCTTCACCATAATTAGAATATACATAATGTTGATTTAAATATATATATATATATATATATATATATAAAATAAGGAAAGAAGGAATTGAGGGAGCAGAATTAAACCAGAATTTTTCAAGAAAAGAGTTAAACTGTTAAAACTTAGCAAACAGTGTTTTCATCTATCCATAACTGGAGAGTTCCTGTTGATACATACACTAATTATTCCTCGGCAACACAACAAAGTCTTTGTCACCTTCCCCTTCCCAAAAAACCCATATCAAGTCTTTTTGTCTAGCAAAAAAAAAAAAGAAAGAAAGAAACATGGCAAAGCCTCCCCATCCATTTGTAGACTTCATTTTAAAGTGGGACAGAAGGGGAAAAACAGGTCAGGTCGGACAACATCAGAGTTGCTATTCGCAACCTCTGTAAATAAGACGACATCTTTTGACCAGATGTAATTTCATTTTGCCATTTGGACCTTTTTTTCCCTGAACCTAGCTGACAGGTCTTGCACATTCAATTGAGTCTTAACGTTCAATTATTTGGTGCCTGGATGTCTCTTGCCTGGTTTGCTTTTTTTCTGATTTTCACATTTATTCATATTGGACTGCCTCATGGATGGAATATTAGCAGTAATTTCATGGTCTGTGGTATGATGGATTATGTTATCTGATATCTCCAGAAGGGGGAGAATTCTTCAGGTCAATCAATGTTTATTTTGTGAAAGGTCCAGGCAGAGAGTAAAAGGAAAGTAGATTGATGGATTCTGCACAGGATTTATCTGTGAAAAGATGAGAGGGAGCTCTTCTTTATTCTGTGTGACCTGTTTTCTTCTCTCTCTCTCTACCCCGTTCTCTTTCTCTCTCTCCCTCTCTCTCTCTCCCACCTTCATGCGTCAAACATTTCTCACCAGATATAAGCCAGGTCCGAGTCTTTTATACAATGTATAGTTGTCGTCAGTCTCTCACTCTGGACTTGTATGCTTTCAGGCTGTGATGATATTGCACTCTTTGAACTTGGCCCGTCTGTTTGCTCTAGTGGTGGAACTGCTGACTTTACGAGGTAGGAATATTTGTAGCTAGAGACACAGAGGCTCCTGAAGGATATGATTTTGGTCTCTCTGTCAATACCTTTGCTGCAGCATCATACAGAGAGCCAGTGGTGATGGAGATGATGCCTCCAACAAAACTGTTAGACCCATTAACCATAGCCAAATAAATTCTTCTCTCACCACCATAACCTCCTAACCCCTAACTCAGTCCAACGAAACCTCTGAATCCTCTACTCTCCTAAATAGGGCAAAAGTTCTCTCTAGGGTTTACAGTACTGTTTCAGTATTATCTGAAGTTTTTAATTAGCTTTATTCAATATTGTTCTATGTTCAGGTGCCAAGGACATGCTGGCTGAAAAAGCTCAAGAACAGCCTATCCACAGTGAAACACCAAAGCTTCTTTGAGTAAGCTTCTCTTCAATTTTAAACCTTTGTGAGGGCTTTATGAGACCCATATTGAACTTGGCTACTGGTAACAACTGTTCCATATTTACACCTGTTTCTTTCATCAGGTGTTTTAAAAGCAGGGTGTAGAATATAACAGATATGAATGGAAATTATTTTTATAAGTAGTGAGATTAGGTAGTTTGTTGTGTTGCTGAACCTGATGGACTTTCACCCTCTGCAAGAGTCCACAGGGACAAGGGATTTACAAGGATTTTCTTTAATCCTTGAATCGTGTGATCAAATAGAAGGTCCATGATGGAGACCTGAAACAGGTTGAACATTTTTTTTTTCTTTCAAAGAAAGAAAGTTTAACAATATAACTAATTTTCATTTTATGTATAATGGTGCAATGTGGGAAAGTGGAGTTGCCACCACACAGGTATAGGGTCCCTATATTAGCGATGGGTCTTTTTGAACGATTTGTTCATTTTAAGTGTGACTCAGGAAGAACAAGTCATCTCAGTAAATAATTTGTTCAGTCGTCCATGCAGAATATCTTAGGTTCTGTACAGAAATTAGTATATCTGTCCCCCCCTCCCCCCCGAGTCGTTCGTCCATCGCGTGACAAATGATGAATTGATTTAGTTTACCTCTCGAGTTGTTTGAGTCATTATCGGTTAGAAATTGTCCTAATTGTAATAACAGTGTCTAAATGAGATATTTCAGTCTTCGTGTTTTTATTATTTAAAAACACTCCAATCACCTGATTTTACTTTTTATTGTACTTTGTCAGGGACCATGTCAAAACATTGATTCTTTTATGTTTTAGCCATTCGAATATAGATTTATATTAGAATAGACCCTAGCACACCATAGGTGTGCTTAGGGTCATTGTCCTGCATGACCTAATTTCAACCAAGCTTTAGCTGTCCGACTGATAGCCTCAAATTTGTCTCTAGAATACTTTATAGAGGACTCCATTGTCAACTTATTGACTACAACGTTCCCAGGTCCTGTGGTTGCAAAACAGGCCCAAATCATCATCCCTCCACCTCTGTGCTTGACAGGGAGGTGGTGTTTCTGTAAAAATGCTGTTTGTTTTTCACCAAACATGGCGGAGGTCATTAAGGCCAAACCACTCCACTTTGGTCTCATCTATCCATAGGTCTTTGTTCCAGAAGTCTTATGGCTTGTACTGATGCATTTTTGCAATCCTCAGTCATGGTTCCAGGTTCTTTTTAGACATAAGCGGTTTCTCCTGGCAGCCCTTCCAAACAAACCAGATTTGTTCAGTCTTCTTCTATTTGTGCTGTCATGAGCAAATTTAATATTTAATATGCTCAGTGAGGCCTGTAGAGTCAAAGGTGTAACTCTTGAGGGTTTTGTTGTTGTTTGTTAGTTAGTTTGTTTGTATTTCTCTGAGCATTGCATAGTATAATCTTGGGGTGAATGTGCTGGGACGTCCACTCCTGGGAAGATTGGTAACTGTCTTAAATGCTTTCCAATCTTTCTCACTGTAGAACATTGAAAACAAAATAGTTTGGAAATAGTTTTATAACCACCTTTTTTCAGATGGATGTGCAGCAAGAATTGCTTCTTTTAGACCACTGTTTATCTTTTTCACACTACGCATTGTGTTAACACATACCTATATACTCCAGACCAGCAAACTGACAAAACTTCTGCTTTTAAAGAGGTCTGCAGACCTGCTGGTGATCAATTAATCAAGGACTGATGTATATTATATATATATATATATATTATTCAGGTCAAATATTTAATTACCATTAAAATCTAGGTTGTTAGAGTGACCAAATAGTAGAAAACTACTGAAAGAAAGAGGTTCACTTTGTTTGGTCCAATCAAAACAAGCGAAATTTTATTCTCCCCCCCCCCCCTTCCCCAGGGAAGCAGATGTGTTCTGGGGTCAATCTCTAGGGAAAGAAAGCCTTCCCATTCACCATATCTGTACATCATCAGCCCAGCTCTACATCTGGCATCTCTATTTCCTCCTAACCTACATCCAGAGTAACCCCACAGGTGGACTCAAGAACTGTTTCTGCTTGTCAACAACAATCAGCTTATGTCAAGGTGAAGAAATGTGGAATAAATTAGTATTTCTCTCTCTCTCTCTCTCTCTCTCTCTCTCTCCTTACAGTATTAAAGCCCATATATCATTGTATGATTAGATTACAATATAAAGTAAATGTAATTAAGAAAAAAACAGAAGGGGTGAATAGAGTAATTGAGGGTTACATTTGCCAAATTTTAACACACAAAGACCACCTAGCTAAAAGCCTGTATAATTCCTGCTGTTTCTCCAAAGAGTCAGACAGCTGTTTCTGATCAGTCAGCATCACTCATGGCCATTCTAGCAAAGCAAAGACTCTCCTCATTGTGACGAGCTCTTTTACTTTTCCCATGTGCTCACATTATGGGTATAAAAGTGATGTGAAGAAAGGCCTCAGTTCTCATTGCCTGTCTAATACAGCTGTCACCTGTTACATTAACAGACTACTGTGATGATATTAGTTTATGGATTGGGAAAACGATCAGATTTTTTTTTTTACATTTTAATAATTTATTCGTAGTAGTTTGAAGTGCTCCATTTATCCATGAAAAATCTTTTCCATGATTTACGTTTCTGTCAAGATGGCATAAATGTTCCATGAAGCAGACCATTCTTGCAAGACAAGGGAGATTTTCATGATTTACAAAACCAAGTATTCAGCCCTGATTTAAAAAGGCTGTAAATACGTGGAGATCTATATGTTAAAAACACTTCGGAGGCAACTCCCTACTAGTCAATCACAAGACTTGCTGTACAGATTTATGTGCATGGCTCAAAAGCATAACAGACTAATCAGGAAAAAAACCTATGTAGTTTATGTTTAATTAACATTTAATTTTACTTTATTTTACGTTATTTGCAAAAACATCACAATGTCACTTCTACTCTGTATGATGTAACCAACAATTTGAAAAAAAAATCGTAAATCTTTCAGGTAAAACGTCCAGTAATGCGGTAACAGGTTCACACACCCGGGGTCTGTTCTTTGTTCTAGTTATATCAAGATGAATTTGACAACAATGCGCTGTCTTTCATTTCTTCCTACACAACACGATCCAACATGAGTGTTTTCCATTTTCCCAGCATGCATTTCTGTCTGAGTTGCAGAAAACATAGATAAGGGTTTTGAATCCTACACAGATGACAAGAGGAGGACTGATGCCTCATAAAAGCAAGGAGTGATAAGCCTGGGTGATAATCTCTCCTGACATTCCTGGACATGTTCCCAAAACTCCAGCTAAATTCTCCCACATTTACCCTAGTTTTTAAATTTTAATTTATCAGATTTTATTATCTTTTGTTAAAAATACATCAAATGGTGATTATGTTGTGATTCAAAGCAAATTAACATTAAAAGCTTATTGTCCCTCTTTTTGAATTGGTTTTAACAGATAATGATTACAACATGAGAAACTGTGCAGTTTTTCTATAACTAAAAAGAAGTTATGACATATAATGTGTAAAAGTTAGTGTCCCTTCCTTTAATTCTTTGGGTATTTGTTGTGTGAAAACACAATTCAAAAATCATCTGATCGTAGCGGGCTTAATCTTAGGGAAACCTCAGACGAACAACAACATGTGAACAGGACAACTTTTTTTTTTTTTTCACTTTGCCCTTATTTATTTAACCAAAAAGGAGCCCAAAAGTAACGAAAATCATGTGCTCAATTCTGAGTGCTCAATGCTTGATGCTTAGTATTGGGCCATTCCAAAGCCTTGATGCTTTTATTTTCAGCCATTCCGATGTAGATATACTGGTGTGCTTCAGATCAACATCCTGCTGCATGCCCCAATTTCGACCAAGTTTTAGCTGTTGGACAGGTGTCCTCACATTTGCCTCTAGAATACTCTTGTATAAAGAGGAGTTAATACTCAACTCTATGAGTGCAAGGTGCCCAGATCCTATGGCTGAAAAACAACCCCAAATCATCACCCCTTCACCGCCATGCTTGACAGTGGGTATGGGGTGTTTCGCCTAAAAGGCTGTTTGTTTTTCGCCAAATATGGCAAATAAGGCCAAACAACACCACTTTGGTCTCATCTGTCCAAAGAACATTGTTCCAGAAGTCTTGTGGTTTGTTCAGATCCAGTTTTGCAAGCCTCAGTTGTGCTTTCATGTTCTTTTTAAACAGAAGAAGTTTCTTTTGCCAGTCCTTTTAAACAAACCATACTGTCTTCTTCTAATTGTTCTGTCATGGACTTTAACATGCTCGGTAAGGCCTGTAGGGTCTGAGATGTACTGTAGCTCTGGGTTATTTCTATAAGCGCTGCATGGTCTGAATTTTCAGGTGAATGTGCTAGGATGTCCACTCCTGGGAAAACTGTCGTGAATGCTTTCCACTTGTTAATAATCTTTCTCACTATAGAACGTTGATCTCCAACTTGTTTGGAAATGGATTTATAATCCTTTCCAGGTTGATGTGCAGCATCAATTGCTTTTCAAAGACCATTCCCTCCCCAATGTCCTTTCCTCTTGGCATTGTGTTGCACACACCTGAATGCTCCAGACCAGCAAACTGCCAAAGCTTTTATAGAAGTCAGCACACCTTCTGATAATCATTTAATCAAGGCCTGATGATTAGCAGCACCTGTCTGCAACTTACCCTCTTAAATCCTGTGGAAGCAGTAAGAGGGTACTTAGTATTGCATGCATGCTTTTTTTTTCTTTTTGGTTTCATTTTTGTTAAATAAATAATGGCATTGTGGAAAAATAGTTATATGTTGTTTGTCCGATGTTGTATTTGACTAATACTAAGACCTGCCACGATCAGATGATTTTTATTATATTTTTAAACAAAAAAATAGAATTAAAAGATGGAGCACTAACTTTTACACATAACTGTATATCTGTTGAGTCTTTAAACTACAGTTATAATAAAGAATGCAAGTTGTCTATAGATTTTTTTTTACAAACCCGATTTCAAAAAGGTTGGGACAAATTGTGAATAAAAACAGAATGCAATGATGTGGACGTTTCAAATTTAAATATTTTATTCAGAATACGACATAGATGACATATCGAATGTATAAATTGAGAAAATGTATAATTTCAAGGGGAAAATAAGTTGTTTTAAATTTCATGGCATCAACACATCTCAAAAAAGTTGGGACAAGGCCATGTTTACCACTGTGTGGAATCTCCTCTTCTTTTTATAACAGTCTGCAAATGTCTGGGGACTGAGGAGACA
>JAOVVB010000016.1:6217136-6242333 GCA_028570985.1 Heterobranchus longifilis
TATATATTATGTGTGTGTGTGTGTGTGTGTGTGTGTGTGACAGATAATATATGTCAGATAGCTTACAGTGTAGACAAATCACAGTTGCATCATGAACGTTTCATATTGTGGAAAATTATTGCACAGAATTGCAACATCATTGTAGCTGACAGCTTGTTCTGTCAGCATTTACTTCAGTTTATTTCCTGTTACTTCTAGGACCTGACAAAAAAATAAATAAACACCCCCTGAGGACATCAGATCTTTTAAAAATCAGACACCCTGGCCCAGGTGACCCAGCCAGAGGAGATGAGGCAAGGTAGCTCATGTTTTAAACATATTTATGTGCTATGGCTTATCTGTTATGGATTACCAAACTTGTCCTACAGCCTTGCAAAGAATCTGACTAATGTCTAATAAAACCAGCATGATGCATGCTTCTCCAGTAATTAAAGCTGTAGCAATCCTTACTGACATTGTTAATGCATGCTCAGTGCCACTGGTTCCATATGGATTTCTCATTACAATTAACACTACACAGACATCTGTCTAACAAGCTAGAGCCATACCAGATTTCCCACTGACTAAGGCTGTGGCAAACCCCAATGGTACCATTAATGCATGCTCAGTGCCACTGGTTGTGTATGGAATTCTTCACACAAATGTGCCTAGCAAGCACATTCAGAAGCAGACATGCATTGGTAACCATGAAAAAGGCAACTCATTTCTGAAATACAGTAGGGTCTCCATAGCCAGCTGCCCAACAAATATATCTAGGCAACCCAGCAGGAAGTAAATAGGTTGAGTCCAAAAAACATGTGACCTACTAACAAATAAATGTTATGCTGCTAACTTGTAGAACATTTCTTTTTAGATCACATAAAAACACAGGGGTGAGCTATGTGAAAAAAACCTTTTCATTTTGCATTTTGTATTTCAAATATGTGCCACAAAAGTGTATAATGTCTCTACATAGTGTCAGTGTCTGGCAAATCTTAATGTTTTTTTTATTTCAGCCAGTTATTTTTGTAATGAATAAATGAAAGAGGTTGCTCACCAATTAGCTCTATACAGAACAATTTATCCTCTAGTTAAATGTGAGGTTTTAAGCTGAATATGTGTGAATGTGAGATTTGGATCGTCATCCAGGCAGAAGGCATCTGCATTGAACTGCGCTATCTCAACAACAGTCTATGTTCTGAGTCAAATTTGAGATGTTCCTGATGTTTTAATTCTAACATTTAGTTGTTGTTGTTTGTTTATTTTTAATAACCCATTCACCCAGTGGTGTAGTGGTAAGCACTGTGGCCTCACACCTCCAGGGTTGGGGTTCGATTCCCACCTTGGGTCTGTCTGTGTGTGGAGTTTGCTTGTTTGCTCCCACAGACTAAAGGCATGAAGCTAAGGCTAATTGGCATTCGCAAATTGTCCATATTGTGTGAGTCCATAGGGTACCATGCTTAAGGTATACCCCGCCTCATGCCCTAAGTCTCCTAAAATAGGCTCCAGGCCCTATACGACCTGTACACAGGATAAGCAGTTTATGAATTCAACAATACTCTTCTATCCCTCTCTCATCTTTTCATCTTTATTTAGTATTTTAGCATGGTTCACACTGTGTTAAAGTAATCCAAACTAAGTTTTCCCTTAGTTTAGCGATTTGTCAAGTAAAATTTGTCATTATGCCATATGAAATCATAACAGAAATGCACTGATTTTTTTATTCTGTATATACACGAAGTCAAGTCCTTAAACCAGGATAAAAATGAAATGTGCTATTGCTATTCTCAAAAATAAATCAACATCCTCTCACCAATCAGATTCGAGAATCCAATAGTGAAGTGCTATAAATTATGTTATACCAGGGAGGCGTAATGTTCAACATGTTTTAAAAATAAACTCTCTCTCTCTCTCTCTCTCTATTTCTAGATTGGACAGATGCCCAGAGTATTACAGACTTGATGCCAGACTTTAATCTCAAGTTTCAGTGTAGATTAGAGTAAAGCTGAGGATAAAACCCACTATTAACTCCAGAAATCAATACATTATAAGGGTGTGTGTGCATGTGTGTGTGTGTGTGTGTGTGTGTGTGTGTGTGTGTGTGTGTGTGTGAGAGAGAGAGAGAGAGAGAGAGAGATTTCTTAAGTAGTTAGAAAGGAAGCTGAGTAAACTAAAGATTCAGATGCCTCCATATGTCATTGCATCTGTTTCAGAGATCTTGTTGCATGCTGCTGACTGATTCTGTGAACACATACCATGTGGCAACAGCTTTGTCTTCTGTTTTTTTTGGAATGTCCCATACATCACAAACATCACCAGATATACTGACTCCTAACAAAAGCTGACCTATGTGAAGCGATATGAATAACAGCCATTTGGTGGTTTCGGAGCAAAATATTTCCTATTAGTGGAAATATTTCTTTTACATGTATATTATTACCTCAGGACTGGTCTCTCCGTTTCTCAGAGATCAAGAAAGACATAAATCTAGATTGTTTTCTGTCCTGGCTCCTGGGCGGTGGAATGAACTTCCCCTAGATGTCCGTACAGCTGAGTCACTGGCAATCTTCAAGCGACAACTAAAGACCTCTCTGCTTCCTATGTATTTGGGTTAACCCCCCAACACACACACACACACACACACACACCTCCCATAAAAACTTAAACAGTGTTTGACTGATATTTCTTTTTGTTAGTAACATAGTAACCCATGGATATATCTAATGATGAAAACATCAAAGCTTCAAAACCTTTGTAAGTCTAAATACGGCCATCAGCCAAATGCCTAAATGTTAGATAGGAAACTTGTCTTGGTCTGGGCTTGTAGAAGGCTACAGATCTCTAGCATAATTATTTTGTTTGTCCCTGTCTCTTTAAAATATCACAACAGTGGATTTAGGTTTGTGGCACGATGGCTTAGGGGTTAGCACATTCACCTTGCACCTCCAGAGTCCATGTTCTATTCCCACCTCAGGGTCTATGTTCATGGAGTTTCCATGTTCTCCCCATGGTTTGTGGGATTCCTCCAGGTACTCTAGTTCTATTCCACAGTCCAGAAACATGCAGATTAGACTAATGGGAATCCCCAAATTGCCTGTAGTGTGGGAATGAGCATGTGAGTATGTGTGTGTATGTGTGTGTGCCCTGCAATGGATTGGCACCCTCGTGCCCCTAGTCTCCTGGGATAGGCTGCAGGCGACTCCCCGCGACCCTGAATACAGGATGAAGTGGTATAGACAATGAGTGAGTGAGATGGAGTAAGTAATTAGGTTGCTTGAAAAAGGTTCATGTAAAACCCATTATTATAACAATCCATAGACAGAGTCGAGCGACACCTTTTTAAATACTGTAAATCATGCATTGGGATATTTGATATTTAAGCATGGTATTTGTAAAGAAAAAAAATGAGAAGCATGATTTTGATGTATTTGCACTATTTAATGTTTAATGTAAAGTATAATTGTTGATTTAAATTTCTTTGAAACAGCAAAATTGGATGGATAGATGTGGGGGATGCAAAAAAAAAAATCCTGTTTTAAAGAAATTTGTCGTTAAAAAATTCACAGTGTTTCCGATAAGAGCTAGGAGCCACAAGGTCTTAAATATACCATTTTTGTTCTTTATACAAACTACAGGTAAGGAGTGGGGTTTATAATTTTTTTTTAATCAGGTTATAGAAGACTTAAGAGTAAAATGGTCTCTAAGCATTGTATATGTAACCATTTGGAGTCATTTTTCTCTGTGAGATAACAATTTGATATCTGAGCTGACTGAACCCTTAGATGCTATCACTGCTGTAGTTAATCATGCTGACTCAGTACCTGTCTACAGGATTGGTTGTTTGTGTCACCAAGCACAAAATGCAAATGTTCTGAAAAATGTTGGAATTCTACAGAAGTGACTGCGTTAAGGAATGAATTTAACTAGATACTGAATGACTGATCCCATTCTGTCGAATCTGTTTCTCTGATACTGACATCACTGACTTTTTCCTTTCTCCGTTCTGTTTTGAGTCATTCGTGGTGTCGACCTTGTGAAAAGAAGTCATCTGGTTCTAATATTCCACACTTGTCCACTTGAAACCTCTGGAGCTAATGCATTATGCTTTAGTCTACTTGCCAAAACACAAAGAGCTTAACTTAAGATCCAGTGCAGAGCTCTCACAGTGGGTTTTGGAAGGAGGAAAATAGTTCCAGGTTGTGTTGCTGTGTACATTACTTTCCCAGTGCTCTCTCATATGACTTGAGTCATGTGTCATCTTCAGCAGCGTCTTGATGTATCACAAACACATGCCATGAAAGGCATAGGTATTTTTTGTCTTGCTTTTTTTCCCCTCCTTCTCTTCTTCGGCAAGCCCAGGCGTCGCTTAACCAACCTTTGATTTGAATCGATGCTTAATTATCCACGTTGCACATAACTGAACTTTTTCCTTGATTTAAATTTGGGTGGTAAGAAAACTAAGCATACCTTTTTTTTCATAAGGTCTAGCATGAAGCAAACAGAAGCTACTTGTGCGTGCGGCCTCAGAAATAGGTCAGATTGCGTTTTCTGATTCACTGCGTGTAATTGTGAGATTAGCGTTCTATCAGCAGATGGCCTCTGGAGTTAGGGTTGCTCAGCTACCTGCATTTACCTATCCACTTGCTTATCAAAACAAGAGACATGGGAGCTGCATTCCTGCTAGTGCAATGAAAAATGGCATGGATCTTCCTTGTTTTATGTTAAAGATTTCATGTAAATGTGTGTAGAATGTGTATAACTATCATGTGCCAGATATGTAGCTTGCAATATTCTGCTACACCTAACATACAGATTAAATATACAGGTTAAAGGAAAAACTAATATAAAGTAACTTGAGCAAGTGTTGAGCAACCAGAACAGCTGCATAACACCTTGGCAGAGATTCTCTGGAACTCTACTTAAAGGGTAAACACAATTTTTCCAAAGGATATTACCTTAGTTGGTGTTTTGGTGAAGGCGGTTGAGAGTGCCCTGTGGATGAAGGCATCGTCACACTATAATAAATCAGGATAGAAACATCTCATTGGAGGATACAGGTGATCAGATAGGAAAACTAAGTACCCATTTGTGGTGACTCTCTATTTAAGACATGACCATTAAACATTTAGCCCACAGACTGGGGTTGGCCAGTTTTTAAATCAAAGTTTTTAATCTGGCCCATTAAATACATTTAGGATCTGTGTTTTAAATCAAAATAATCTCATTGACCATAACTGAATTAAAAGAGCAAACAGCAACAATATACCTAAACGCAATGTAATTATAGTATTTAATTCTGCATTTGTGAGCTAAAATGTACTGATGTTTAATCCAAATTAAGTTATATTCCCTTTCAGTTTGTAAGACTACACAATGTGGAAAGGTTCAAAGGAACCAGCTCTTATGCAAGACCTTATAGTAAAACCATTGTTTGATCAATTATTTCTTCTGGTAATGAATTGCAACCTGTTAATCTGCTTGTATATGTTTTTTTTTCCCAGTTATAAGCTCAGTTGTGTATTGAAATTTTGGAAAAAGTTAACACATTGAAATTGATCTCGAACTGGTCCACTTGACACTGGACCGTGTAATGTGGCTCATGATCTAAACTGAGTTTTACATCTGCACTTAAAGGGACAAATGAGCCATGCAATAAATAAATAAATAAATAAAATGCTTCTTACAACAATCTACATACATTCTGTATATTTTGCAGTTTATTACTTATAAAATTGTTATGAACAATCATCATCTGTATCACTTTATCCTGTATACAGGGTCGCGGGAGGCCCGGGAGACTTAGGCCACGAGGCAGGGTGCCAATCCATTGCAGGGCACACTTATACACACACTCACTCACACACTACGGGCAATTTGGGAACGGTTAAACCAGTTAACCTAATCTGCATGTCTGTGGGAAGAAACGAGAGTATGTGTAGGAAACTCACCAAGCACAGGGAGAACATGCAAATTCCATGGTGGGGAATCAAACTTGGCCAGGAATCGAACCTGGATCCTGGAGGTGCAAGGTGACAGTGCTCACCACTAAGCCACCGCCTATGAACAGTCAGTCTTTTTTTATTATTATTATTTTAAGGTATAATTCATATTTTCCTTAAATACATAGTCTGAGTTTAGGTCAGTTCGATGTCATGAAATTGCAGCTTGTAACTAAACATATATCATCAAAACACCAACCGTAGCAGTGACATCAAGTGCAGTACAACAAATTCATCCATAGTGATCAGCAATCAGTGTAATGTAAATGTAAATGTTCACATTTAAGTCACTGCGGAATGGTTTTATGTCACCAATGCCTCGGTGCTTGTTTTCTTCATGCCGTCTGTCATCGACATCTCAGAGAAGACAAGTGTAGCCTTGTCTCCTTTACGCTGTGATTCCTCCCCAGCCCCAGTTCAGAGGGAAAAGATCACAAGGTCACTGAGAGATTAGTACTGACGTGTTCCACTCCATACCAATGCACACATCTCTATGGTATATACTCAACAATCCTAATGCATAAATACATACAAATCAGTCAGTGTGGAAACTATTTGGAGATGAAAATCTGTCAGTTGTGTGTAATGTATCTGTGGCCTACAATTTAGCTTTCTTTTTCTCCCCGGCTAATTACTTTAAATCGTTTATTATGAGTTATAGTTTAAGTTTGTGAAAAAGGCTTACGAAATAGGCATACTGTATGATATAGTTACTGTTCATTCCACTTCTCATTCATGGGTGGGTAACCTATTGTTGAATGTAAACAGATCCTAAAAGAGCAATTATTCATCTCCACAAAGTGCCAACTTGCCCTCATGTTCTCGACATATCGTAACTAAAGGAGACTGGTGATGATTGCTTTGTGGCCAGGTTCCAAAAAATTCTGCCCTCATGTGAAACGCCTGTAATGTAGATCTGTCTGTATCACTTCAACAATTTCTATAGAACAAAGAAGCAACGATCAAAGCTTGTTGTACAAATGACGCTCTTGATATACAGGTAGGAACCACAGGGCTCCAGACAAACATAAATCTTTTGGAGCCTTTGACTCCTAAAAGCTAAATTTTAGACACCAAATCTAAATTTTAGGACCTAAACTTTAACCCTTTTCATAATATAACCAGGTGAACTCATGTAGCCATGCTGATTTAAACTTTGTTACTGCAGCTGTGCTTTGCTAGCATTATCTGAGAATGTTGACTGAAAACTGACTGATTTGGACAGGAAGGGTTTCTCATTTTGACGATTTAGTCTTCTTGTTATTTGTTGACGTTCTTTGACTAACATAAGCTAACTTTGGCTAGCTAGCCAGCTAAGCTACGTGAAACCTGACATAGCATGGCACTGGGTGAGGTTCCAAAGCTACCCAGAATAAAACTTTTAAATAAATACATTTATAATGTTATTAATAATAAAATTAACACTGATCAGGAAACAAACTACATAGAAAGTTCTATATTAATTTGTTGTTTTGCAATTCACTTCACCCAGTGTTTGTTGGCATGTGCATCCCAGTCCGTTAACTGTGGACAGAGTACAAGCGCACAAGAGCACACATGATACTAGAACATGGCTGTTTTCAATAATCAGAGTGCTTGCGAAATATTTGCAAGCATATGACAGCTGAATAGTCTGATAAACTGTCTTTTGTTTGCGAGCGCTGTAGTTACTTAACACGACCCTGTTGTACAGTACTATCACATAGATGGCTGCACTCTCATGCCGGGCAGGCAGGCACAGCAGAGGAGAGAGAGTCTATAACAGGATTGCAGATGGCTGCTTTTTTGTGGGTGTGGTCACCACAGGTGCGGTAGCATGATGAAAAACATTAGGTGCATTAGAGATCTTTTCACTCACTACCTGCAGCACTGTACAAGGTTGGAGTTTACAACTGCTGCCCAATTATTAACCTTTTTTAGATGTTTTTTTCCCCCTCACTTTAAGGGCTGTGAAAATCAATGATATGTGTCTATACACTGCCAAAAAAAAAAAAAAGTCACTGTTTCAGAAGAATCAAATTGCCCTGTATCAAGCAAAGTGAAGAATAAATTGCTGGAATTGGGTTAAGAACCATCCACCTCATTATAAAAAACCTGGTAAAACTTTACAAAAGAACTTGAGTAAGAAAATCACAAAAACACTTGATGTGAAGATGCATCATAAAATCTCAACAGTAGAAATCACTCGCTCGCACACTCGATCACATTTATTTTTTGCACAGGTAGTATGCAGAAAATACTACCATTGATATGTGCTGCACAAGCACATACATATCCATGTAACACGAACAGCTCAGCGACATTATGCAGTATTTAGTGGGTCATTGACATATGTTTAAAGCCTTAGCATTTCATTTAGAGTACTTATTAGTGTTCTCAGTTATTTATCGACCATTTTTACGAAGAGGGATAAGCCATGACTCTTACCATTTGTAAAGCACACCACAATAACCATACAAAAACTTGGATCATGGTGCCACATTTTTGACTGCCTTCACAGTCAATAACCCAGTAATAAATGCACTCACTGACCATAAATCCGGTGAAATTGTAGAGAAGTTTATCTAAGTATACGGATAAAGGCAAGCCAAGGGTGCAATTGGCAGATGGGATTGAGGATTGAGGATTTGGTGAAATTCTTGGGAAGTTAGGTGCAGTCTGGAGATTGTGCAAACACTGGATTATATCTTATTACTGATGAAACCTTGCACATATCATTGCAGTGGATTAAGTAGAGTGCTCTCATTTTGCAGCTGTCTTGTATGACAGTTGATGATACAGATAATGAATGCGATAAGGGGGAAAATGTATATGCTGAAATTTTGTGGGGAAAATTGCATAGTTTTAATGAAACCACACCTAGAAAGCCCCAGTGCAATTATAATGCTCATTCTTGTTATTACTGCAAGCTGTTGTCTACTTTAGATCTGTGTCTTGGCATGAATTTACATGAGCTCATAAATGTGAGATGATTTATAAAAGTACATTTAATGTATGAGTGTGAGATACATTGCTATGAAAAAATATTTTAAACCCCTTCATGATTTTCTTTTACTTTTTTGCATATTTGTCACAATCAAATGATTCAGATTATCAAACTATTTTAATATTGCACAAAGATAATGTAAGTAAATACAAAGTGCAGTTTTTAAATTTGATTTATTAAGGAATATATATTAATACTGTGTAATATAAAAATATTTTGATGTGTGACAAATATGCAAAAAAAGACATAAATTTGATTCTAGAATTCTAGATGACATTATGTGGAAAACATTATACACAATTATGCCACCTATTTCAATATTAATAAACAATACAACATAAAAATGTTTTTTTTTTTTTACATTTTTTTTTTAATTAAGGCTTTTATTTGACTGAGAGAGAGACAGACATGGAGAAAGAGAGAGAGAATATACTATTAATACTAAATCTCACACTCATACAGCCAGATGAAAGGCCTTCTCTTGAAAGGCTACACAAAAGTGCACACCTCTTCATAGTTGTTTAACATTTAACTTTGAAATGAATAAAGAAAGCAGGAACGTTTGCATGTGTCGTGGCCTGTGAAAATAATCTCAACGAATCTCTTGCATATCACAAATGCTTCCTTTATGTTCTGTCCAGGGCACTAATGCAGTATCTGTGTCCACTTCTGAAGCATTGATTTCATTACATAGAGCTTCTGTCTGAGTACCTATTGAATTACAGCACAGCTCCAATGTGGTGTGTCTTTTTCTGAGGACCAGATCTCGTTCAATGCAAGAGAGAAAAGGTAGAGACTTTACACTCATTTGGGAGTGTTTGCATGCATGCTTTTGTCTTTGCTTTTCTTGCCTCTGAGAAACTGATGAGCCAGGAGTCCTATATTTTGAGAGCACACATGTGGCTTGAATTGCTAAAGCATAGCATCACCAGTGATTTGATTTCCCAGAATGTTGATGAGAACAGAGCATTTTCCATCTGTAGCAGGCTTTTTTTTTTTTTTTCAGAAAAGGTAGAAAAGCGGCCATGGACCAGGCCATTCTTGTCCTCTTGCTTTAGTTGGACACTGGTCCTTTTGCTTTTATGACTGCATTGTTTACCACACAGATGGACAATGCTCTTATTCCGATGAGTCACAATTGAAGAGTAGGGTTCCTGCATAAATGTTACATGTGTACAAACAGCACGCACACATTTTTTTATCAGCATATTCGAAGTGATGGTCATTTACCTTCCAGGGTTTATCTCTATTTAATTATGCACATTCCTTAGGAGGAAGAAATCATGTAAATATTTGGCTTTCAACTAATCACAATTGCTTAATATTCATAATTAAAATCTTATCTTAATTGTGGATACCAAGCAATTAAGTAATTTGCTAAAAGTTAAATATTTATATAATTGGATAATATTCACAATTAAAATCTTATTTTTCATGTTAAAAATGATTTTTTTAACATAACATGCATAAGCTCCATTTCAAGTGAAAGCCTGGATGTTATTCCCCTATAGCCACTTTCACAAATGACATTGCTAGATCTATCTATCTATCTATCTATCTATCTATCTATCTATCTATCTATCTATCTATCTATCTATCTATCTATCACACATACACATAAACAATTCCTATGTTTGCCAGTGTTTCTTGGTCCTCAAGGACCATCTATCTATCACACATACACATAAACAATGCCTATGTTTGCCAGTGTTTCTTGGTCCTCAATGACACGTTTTCCTGCATATTTAAATGTTTTCCCTCCTCTTTCACACTCTCTTCATTTGAAAAAAGGCTGTTAATTAGCTGACTAGTTATATCAATTGTGCTGAGAGCTGAGAAAACACTCAAATGTGCAGGGCAGGGGGTACTTTCCATTACTAAGGTTGCATAATACTGCTGAATGTTTTCATTAAGTTAATTAAATAGTGGATATAAAGTGATTGATTATTTTGTGCATTTTTTTTTCACAGAAGATATTAGTTGATGTTTTTCTTTCAGGTTGGCACAGCCTACCATACTATCTGTACATTAAAGCAAACCCAATGCACACAGGCCCGGAGGCGGGAATCAAACCCTTAACTCTGGAGGCGCAAGGCGACAGAGCTAACCAGCATGCCACTGTGCCATTTGACTAATAATTACAATTTCCCTTTGGGAATAATAAAGTATCTATCTATCTATCTATCTATCTATCTATAAATGCTTTATAACTTCATTTGCCGGATTCTACACATTACTACATAGTACACAAGACTCTACAAAGCAGTTTTTGTTGTTGTTCCAAAAGTGTCTTGTTATGTACCATCATTTGTTTTAGGCGCAGCTACACATTAGTGTCATAATATTTGTGCATTATTTACTGTATTTCGTTCAAAACCAGTGAGAGTGCGAGTCGATGCGCTGCTCTTAGACTAGTTACGGTAGGACATTTTCCCACACTGCCCCCTCCTCTCAAAGTTTCATGCAATTAGTTAGTTCAGGGTAAAGCAGCTCACAGTCAAGCGGTGCGAGTGCTCTCAATGCCCGAGTCCGCAGCTCAGCGCTGATTTCGTGGCGCTTTTTCTGAACTTTTTTTTTTTCTTTCTTTCTTTAAGGTATTTGAAACCAAACCATGGGTTTCGAGCTGGAGCGGTTCAGCGGCGCCGTGGACCCGGACCTGAAGTGCAACCTCTGCCACAAAGTTCTGGAAGAGCCTCTGACAACGCCGTGCGGCCACGTCTTCTGCGCGTCGTGCGTGTTGCCGTGGGTGGCGCAGCAGCGCAGCTGTCCGGCGCAGTGCCGGCGACGCGTGTCGGCCCAGGAGCTGCACCACGTGCCGCCGCTCAAGAGTCTCGTGCTCAAGCTGGACATCCGCTGCGAGCATCACGCGCGGGGCTGCCGTCAAGTCGTCAAGCTCCAGCAGCTCGCCGAGCACGCGGAGACGTGTGATTTCGCCCCGGCGCGCTGCCGCAACGAGGGCTGCGGCCAGGTGCTCAACCTCAAGGACGTGCACTTGCATATGCGCGACGCCTGCGAGTACCGTCCGGCCGGCGTCTGCGAGCAGGGCTGCGGGCTCGCTCTCACGCACCGAGAGCGCTATCTGGACGGCCACTGCTGCGTGCGCTCGCTCAAGGCGCACAGCGGCGCGCTGCAGGCCAAAGTCACCACCCTGGAGAAGGAGTGTAAAAAGCAGGCGATACGCGCGAGCAAGCGGGAGAAGTCACTGCTGGCGCAACTTTCTGCCGTGCACAGCGAGCTGCAGATCACCGCGATGCGCTACCAGAAAAAGTTCACCGAGTACAGCGCGCGCATCGACTCGCTCACCAAAAGCTTTGCGCCGCCAGTTAAGGTTGTTATATATACACATTACTGACAGTTTTATCACTCGCAGGTTCATTCTTTTAACTGCTTTCACTTGTGTCAAGACTGAAATTGGCATGGCTTATAATGGGCACAATCAGTACACATAACATGCAGCTGACAGTGTTAAGTTACTTGGATAGATTGTGAACCATTTCACTTTTTTTTTGTGATTAATGAGAGAATCAGTGTAGCACTTTGGTAATAATCTTCATATGTTATAGCTTTCTCACCAAGTTTTAACAATAGGAAAGCCAAAATACTGGACAGACTGGTATTCCAGAAAGCTGATTAGGTCTAAAAGAAAACAGGAAAAGATACATTATATAATAAACAAATAAACATTAAACAAAAGAACAAGAAATCTTTCATTACAGAGCCAGTTTACCTACATTCATATTTTGTAGTGGCTTAAGAATGGTTGCCAGACATTATACAATTCTTATGTGGATCCCTTTATTGAATAGCAAATCTTTTCTAGATGATTTCTTTAATCTACGGCTCTTTCCACTTAAACAGGATCGTTTTCCTACCCGGAAGGGAGATTAGATCTATAGCCTGATTGGTTGATGTCTCCAACTCAGCAGTTTAACCTGTGAAGCTACCCTGCTCTGTGGTAGTGTAACAGGAATACGTGTGCAAATTGTGTACTTGCTGAACACAAAGTGTTGGATTTCTTTAAATTTGGATTAGTTCTGTGTGTGTGTGTGTGTGTGTTTGTTTGTGTGTGTATAATCACAGATTGGGCTGTGTGGATGCAGAACACCTAGCGGTGGAAAACAAAGGCACACTGTAGTGTGTGTATTGCTCTAAGGAGCGCATTGCCATATGCAGGGCATTCCTAAATCATTGGGCTGAACTGATTATAGCTACATTATATTACTTGTAGGGGTTAAATACAAAGACGTTTGTGATCAAATCTCTTCGGTTGCTGACTGAATCGGTATATTAATGAATACACTATGGTTTAAAGCTCCTAGTAGCCTTCTCTAAACAAGGCTTTTTTTTTTCGATCCATAAGCTGGGATTTAAGTCGGGGAAGGAAACAAGAAACACAGGTGCTGCTTGATCAAAGTGTTTCCACCATATGATTTTGTGTGCAGAGACATTTTCAGTGCTCTCTAACCATGATTGAGTAGGATTGGGCAGGGCTGAAGGCCCCAGCTTTTCCAGTATAGCTTATACTGATGTCAGTAACCTACCGTTTTCATACTGCGAATGTCCATGTGAGATGTTATGTGTATTAAACATTAGAGTTGTGTGTATGGGAACGATTCAGTTATGAATCACGATTCTTTTGTGTGCTGATTCATGTCGCATTGACTCCAAAATCAATCTTTAAATGATTTAGTACATTTATAATCGAGATGCACCAGTTGATTTGCAAGTTTCTGTGCATTGTCCTCCCTGTTTCTATATGGGTTTCCTCTGGGTTTTCTGGTGTTTCCTCATACATCCCAAAAGCATACCAGTAGACAGATGAATTGCACCTAATTGTGAAGAAGGGTATTTGTGCATGGATTCCTGAATTGGTTTGGTATTCCACCTAGGTTGTATTCTCTCCTCACCAGCTTCTGGGGATGGGCCGCTGATCCACTGTGACCCTAAATATATAAATTGGTTTGTGAATGAGAGTCTCAGGTTTGCCGGTTAAGGTGCACCTATTCCACAAAACTCTCATTTTCATATATATTTTTTTCCACCTGTGTGCGTGTATACAAAAAAATTGAGAAAAGATATGTTTCCTATTTTTGTGCTTTTCCCCCCCCATTTTTTAAAGAAATACTGGTTGGAGCTTAAACAAGCCAGATTTTCCTCCTCATGTGACCTCATATAAGGGAAACCCTCCCCCAGCATGTTGCTTAGCTGTTCTGTTTTTTGGTGGGGTGTGGCTAGGCAGTAACTCAATTACATAGACACTGTTGTTGTTGGTCTTTCAGCTGCTCCCGGCAAGGGGTCGACACAGCGAAATATCCAGTCCGCACAACAACTTGGCACAGTTTTTTACGCCGGTTGCCCTTCCTGACGCAACCCTCCCATTTTATCCAGGCTTGGGCATCCAGTGCATCCAGTGGCTGGAGGGGTTTGGGCCTCCCGCATGGCAGGCGAAACACCTACCACTGAGCCACCAGTGCCCTCATTTACATAGACACTGAAACAGCATTTTTAGAAGTGGAGTGAAAAAATAGGTAAATTGAGACGCAATAAGGTAAAATTAATAAATGCTTTTCAGCTGGAGCATTAACAGACGCTTTGGGAGAGCATTATGACTTAACGTTACTCATGTTTTTTCCCCTATCAAAAACAGTAAGTGTTTTGTTTCCAAAATTGTAATCCAGAATGGAGTAACAGCGGGTGTAGCCCAAAATAAATGTGCCAAGTTAAAATGTCACAAAGTGTGAAATATTTTCAATATCAGCATTTCAACATAATGTCATAATTAATGTTACATTATATTACAGTTCACACATGTCTCTGAACAAGAAATACAGTGAACAAGTGCATCTTAATTTCACGGCGCATCAAGATTATTTAACGCTATATCGCACATGACCGAAATAAATTAGTCATATGAGGAGAACTGCTTAGAACTCAACTCGAGGTAACGGTAAAGGCTTGCCTCTACATAGAGGTTTCTTATTTATGACTTTTCAAGGAAAAGAACGCCAGGAACAGGGAACTCTTCTTAGTAGTTACTGTAGTTTCGTTTTTAAGCTTTGGGATTTTCTTTAGAGTTCACCCAAGTCCATTATAAAGGTTTGAATAATTTCTAAGGCGTTTCTTCTCTGTTGCAAAAGGCTATTAAAGTTGCAAAAGTCTATTAAAACATTTTAAAGTTGCAAAAGATTTTGAGGGAGGTTTTGCAATGGTACGGGGAACGATGAGAGTAAGATGGATGTTGACTGTTCTTCTTGTAGTCAAACATGAAGCAATTTTCTGCTTATAAATGTATTCCATGCACATTCAAGTGCTTTTTTTTAAATGCCTCGTGTTTCCGGGCTACTAAATGTATAATTTACAGGACAGAAGTACACGGCTGGGTCGATGGTAATATAAGCATCATCCCTAACGAGGAAGCCACTACAAACCAGCTATTATGCTCAGCTTTTAACATTAGCTACCGTGCTGCTTAGAAAGGAAGTTGGATGATGTGGCCAAAAGATTTTATCGGGATAAATGAGTTTATATTGATTACTACCATTAACTATTGCAAAATATATAAGAAGCTCATAATACCACCAGAACACAGATTTCTTCTTCTTAGTATCCTTATAAATATCATAGAATTTGTAAGTCAAATGTTTAATACAGCTGGACAGCAGATTGTAAAAGATCACACTGGCTAGCAATTCCCACTGCTCTACGATGAATCCTTTGGGAGATAATATTTGTCAAAATTCCCTCTCAGATACGAGAAGCTTCTGAGCCGGATCAGCAGAGAGTGTGATGCAGATCTGCCGGAGACAAAGCGACCCCAACTCAAATCCAGCTTGGAATTCTCTGCTGTCTCCGTTATATTTTATCGTTGGCAATTCATAAGTGCATAAAGTGGGCCAAAACATGATGGGCCAAACCCTGAGACACTTGGGAGCTAAGACTTTAAGTTGGGCTAAGACTTTGCATGAGTAAATCACCAAGAAAACTATTCTGACCATTACTTCATATGCAATAACCCCTCAGTATATCCAGACCAGATTACAGTCATGTAAATTCTAATTCTGCTGTCATGTGACCAGTAACTAGATTTGTCATGTATTCACTCAAGTCAGATTAAGTTTAAGTCTAAGGATAAATCCACTTTAAATCCACTTTGTCGAATAGCCTGCATTCTGTTATTTTAAAATGAATTTTTTTGAAATTTTTGACAGAGGTCTCAATAATTGATACTTATTTTTTCTTTACATGGTCTATGGATAATTATCCTTTATTATTTTTTTTGTGCAAATTTAGGCCAAAAAAAGACAAAATCACGTGCTGAGGGATTGTAGCTTTTTTTTTTTTTTTTTTAAGTGAATACATTTTGGTGTTCGGACTCCTGCCTGCAGTGACTGTTTTTATTATTAACAAAGTAATGTCACTAGAGTGTGTGTGTGTGTGTGTGTGTGTGTGTGTATGTGTTTTGGTGGGGGGGCTCTACCCCATGTCTAGCCCTGAGTCATGCCTGTCAGCTCCAGTTCTTAGCCTGCTGAGAGGGGGAGGGGAATGTTTATGATTCTGCAGTCTTTACAAGCACACAAGTTAGCTTCTCTGCTAACCTTCAGCATATGGCCTTTCTGTAGAGGAGTGTTTCAAAATACAAAGAGACAAGATGAAAGTTTGTTTTTCATGAGACAGTTAAGCTTTTATGACTTGACACAGTAAAAGAGCCCTGTGTTTGGGATGTGTTTAGGATTGTTGTTGAGAATTGCCATATCTTGGGTCTATGTGAATGGATTAGAGCTACATTGTGAAAGATTTGCTGAATATAGAAAAACCTGTGTGAAATTTGACATTCTCACTAGTGTGTATAGACCAGGCCAGGATTTTATCATTTTAATTCCTTTTTTTTTTTTAATGTGCTTTCAAAACAATAGGGTGGAGGTCAAACATCATACTAAATCGAATGGGATTCAAGCTACTCTTGTACACATAACTCGGACACACAGATTGGCCCGGGTGCTCTTTGCGATCTCCACAGTTTCCGACCAGGAACAAGAACAAATGGCGTAACAGTGAAGGAAGCCACAAACAGTGCGGTGGTGTATGCTGCCCTCAGACATCATCATAACCTCATAGGATAGCATGCATCTCATTTGGACAAAAAAAAAAAGTTACTAAGCGCTGTAAATGTCTTCACCGTGTGGCATTCTACTACTTTGTCGCTAGTTAACTTGTTCGTTAATTGTTTTGGTCTGCAATGTAATTGGTAGACCAGGAATACAATACTACCAAGCTAAAAGAGGTCCGGTTGCCACCTACTGTAAGCGGAGTCAGACATACTTTGGTCAGTAAATTGATTCTACTCTACGTGTGCTTGTATAATATGACAAGGACAGTAGTCCAATTATATGGCCTGTCGTTATAGCTCGGCTTAACTGTGCATGTAAGCATACTGACTGAATGTTCTATTAGTCAAGAGAATGCCAATCTTGACAGCAGGCATAGCTGGACAACACTGTGTGATGATCGGCTGTCATCTCTGTGATTAAATCTACCAGGGTTATTTAAGATTGGCTCTTGATTGCCGTATGCTGTTGGTATATGTCTATTCATGGCTTTTTTTCTTATAGATAGTGGTTGCCAGTGATTCTATATTATGTCATTGTGTATGAACTCACCACAGACCATTTATAATGATGGGCACATTACTATGTTCTTGTCATTAATAAAAAATGACATGCACCCTGTATTCATTTTAGCACATTCATGGTTTCCTGTGGAATCCTGGGTTTTAGGCATCTGTTTTGGCTTGTTGCATTCCAAACTAAGACCCCTGCACTGCCTGCAGACAGCTATAAATGGCTGACAGTGTACATACCATTAAAATATGTGTTCTATTTAGACTCTGTATCCTGTGGTGTATAGCACGGACAGCTGACTGCCCACTACCGCCACCTTAACAGACAGTCGGATTAGACACGTCTGGTTTTGAAATCTCTCTCGTCACCCCTCTTTGGGAAGTGGCTATATGTTTATTAACAAGGTTAACATGTCAGGAAAGACCAAAGCTTTTAACCCTGAAAATGAATGGTCACTTGAGAGCTTTTTTGTCTCAGTCTCAAGCTGTAAATAATTGTCAGTTTACATTCCATTGGATATGAGAGTCTTGAGAGTTTACCAGTATGAACTCATAACATTTTAATCAACATGCAGTAGATAAATGTACCCTTTGCTGATTTGTATCATTTGCTTTTTTCAGGGTGGAGAGAGCAGAAGTGTTACTGTTGTGCTTCACAGAGAGTCTGGAACGTTGGGCTTTAACATTGTTGGAGGGAGACCTTGTGTGGTAAGTCTTAAAACAAGTTCACTCAGTGCTAATACTTAGTCAGATTTACATATAGATATATCTTAAAGAATGTCACGCAGTATCTAAAACTACTTAATTAAGCCAGTTAGCCAAATTAAGCTGACCAATCTTATTTCTGAAATGCTGATGTCAGGCAAAATAATTTAGCATTGGCAGTGTTCACGGATATGTCTGGTACATGAAAACTTGCAACTTACTCTATTCAGAACTCTGCAGTGGCATTGTGGTTCTTTATAAACCAGTAGTTGTGGTATCTGTATCAGCAGGAATAGGTGCTGAAGATTTTATGAGTATGTGTGAGGCATGTCCAGAATAGAAGTTTGACGTACTTTGCTGTTCTTAACTGGACCTTTAAAAAAAAAAAAAAACTTTATTTTTAACAGGAAACTGAAAATCTGATTCAGAACCCAAACAAATATTTGAAGAACATTGTGTGGTGTTGTCTGTAATGGTAGGAAAAGGCCTTAAGTTATTTTTAAGCCAGGACTTATCGTAGTCTGTATCCGAAAGATCAAATTTGTTTTCTGTCATTCTAATTATTGCTTGTCAGATTTCACTTAATTTGTGTAGAATCAGGAGCATTGAAACTAAGAAGATATATTACACAAAATGTTACAGTAAACATAACCACAAGGGGCGTTCAAGTAAAATCGGGAAATTCCCTGTATATGAAGATGTAAATCTTCAGCCGAGATCAACATTCATGGTCGTGCGGCCTTCTTCAAAAACTTAGGCCGCACAACCATGAATGTCGATCTCGGCTGAGGTGGGAACATTTGTGAACATTCAGAGGGTGGAACACAGGATTAACGGATACATGAAAATCAACTTGTTTCCGTCTTGTGGAAGAGACACATCTGTCTGTAGGAACTGTACACACAATCATACATGAACACCACTTGCACATTACAGAAACTCAGCTGGGAGTAATTGCCACATCACCTGTATAGTCTTGACCTCTCCAGTTCCGGCTTACTGAGAGAACTTTCTACCTTAATGGTATTTAAGCACTAGTGAAACACTGGGACAAGTGCATTAGTGGAGCAGGGGATTATATAGAGAAATAAATGGAGTTTTTTGTCTCATAACTATGTTCTGTTATTCTGTACAATCAAGCGTCCTGCTTTGACTTGAACGCCCCTCGTATAATTTGAAAATTGACTCTTTTTTATAATAAAAAATAAATGTCATTTTTTGACAGTTTGTTGTGGTATAAGAACAAAAAACAACTTCCACAGTACAGGTTGTTACAGGAAAATGTGTCATCACACGACACTGTCATTGATTGTTTTTGTATACACACTATAACTACCTGTACTTATACATGCTGATCCCTAAAGAAATGGCTTGTGTTCGGAATTAAACACGTCTTTCTAAAATCCATGTTTAGCCATCACATATTTTCACGAGTATTCTCAAGTAAACAAGTATCTTGTTTTTGTTGGAGAAGAAAAAAAGAGAGGAAGTAATCCTTGCAGTAATTAGCTGCAGTATTCGCAGCTTGATTTCCTGTGGTTTCTTAAGTATTCCATAAAAAAATTACTCAGCAGTGTTGTACGACTTGGCATGCAGCGGGCATGGATTTGATGTGGTTGTATAAAATGTTTAAAGCCCTGAGCCTGTGCTATCAGTTTCTGGCTTTGTGCTGGACACTGGAGTTGTTGCTTTTATCCTTTTCATCCTCACTGGCTTATTTAGTACAGTCTTTGAGGACTGTGATATTAGGCTTGGGAAGTATTCAAGCTTGGGGAATATTGCGAGAGTCTGTTATTTCCAGGAAGGTACAGTAGCTTAGCAAACTCAACTTTACAACTGGATGTGAGCACCTGCAACCAATTGCTTGTTATTTTGGTAGCTAGCGATAAGTGACTAAATTAACTCTTTAAGATCTAAGGTGAGCATTCTAAATCCTTGTTTGAAAATAAATTCTTAAAACCCAAGGTTTTTCTAGAAACCTTGACAGAATTGTTAATGCATATTAAATCCTTAATTTCTCAGGCTCTGAAACTGATAGGAACATTAAATAACAGGTGTTGACTGTTAATGGTAAATTATTACCTTTGCCTTAAAGTTCATTAGTACAGGGTAGCCCATTAATAGTGTGTGAATGTCGAGCGGCATTATGACCATCATGTTGTATAGTGCTCAGCATTGGCACTCTGACCGGTCTGCAGATACACAACCCAAATGTGCACCACAGGCTGTGATTCTAGTCAATTTTTCTATTGTTGATTTTGAAGAAATCTAGGGCTAAAATAAAAAGAAAAATGAATTTTGTGGACTCTGTTTCCAAAAAAATTATTAAACAAAAAACTGAACAAAAATTGCTATCCATGCTTTTTGTTTTCAGACATTTTTTCTTATTTTCTACTTTAGCAGTGCAGTAACTACAGTAAATATAGTTTCAAAGCAATGATAATCGGGCCCAAGTACATGTGTCATTGCTGCCCGAGAACACCAGAAAGACAGTAGGCACAGTGGGCAAATGTGTGTTAATGTGATTTAACAGTAGCTCATACTGTGAGCATGTCACAGGCTTTCCTCACCGACTGTTTCAGTAGGGAGCATTGTCACCAGCTTTGGTATAACTAAGGTTATAGCAAAGTTATTAGCAACTTTTTGTCATGAGTTTAAGGCCTCACCACAGCTGAACCGTTTGAGATCTTACCAATTTTGCATCATCAATTTCTTGATCATTTTGGCCAAGTTTAGTAGGGATTATATAAATAAGAGGAATATATCAAATCCCATTGAGTTTGTTTGTCAAACAACCCAAAATAACTGACTTCCTGTGGAGTAGAGCTCGTGACTAAATGTGTGCCGGGTTTAACATGTATATGTGCGAGTGTGTATAAAGCTATGCAGCAAAATTTATCGTGAAGGCTCTGTGCCACAGACAGAAAATCAATGAATAAAAACTTAACCGAGCTAAAATTTTTGTGCTTGTTTTCAGCAATATTTTCTTATTTCATATTTTAGCAGTGAAATAACGATCTATATTACTATTATAGTTAATTCAGTATACCAGTATGTCACCAGCATGTCTTTGAAGATGTCAACGGCTGTGCTCGCTAAATCAAACAATGTGTACAGCTATGTTGTCTACAGTTATAGCCGTTGGCACTGGCAAGACTGTCAGTGCTTGGCAGCTCCTCCTTGCAGGGTTCTCAGTCATATTCATATATGGCTGCCTCTGGTACTGTCAGTTGATGAGCACTCCTTGCTGTCATTAAGTTAACACATTCCTGTGCCGGATCCTTCAGCCACTCTTTGTAATCATTCTTGTACTTGGCTGTGAAGGTTCTTCCCCCCAGCACTCCAATACATTTTAGTGTATGTATTGTAGCATCCCACAAAAAAAAAAAAAAAAAAGGTGTGGCGTCTTCTCCACCATTTTTAAAGTGGTGATGGATCTGATAATATCTGACCACTTGATACATTTTTGGTTTTTAGAAATTCACGCTAGCAATACAACCTTGGTTTGGTTGCACACTTGCTACCTTCTCTTTATTTATCCTGTTTATCCCATCGTAGCCTTGGTGTCCTCCCAAACACAACTTGAGGTTATCCTTTTAAGCCAGTTTGAATTCATGTTTCCAAGCTTGCTTGCTTCGCATTATGTTTTTGGCAGTCCCTATTCTTCTCTTAGAGTGACTGGCAAGGTAGCTGAGAAACCATTTTAGTTTCCACAACTTGTTGGTCCAAGTCATGTGCTTGATTACCTTTTAGGTGGAGGTACGTACAGTAGTAGTAGTAGTCGTAATAGTAGTAGTAGTAGTAGTACGTCTTGCTCATTGGAAGTATGTCCTTTGCCATGGCTTTGGGGAAACAAGTCTAGAAAAGCCACTTTAGTCACCAACAAGCTCTCCTTGCTGGCAGTTGGAGAATGCTCATGGTGACCAAATAAGATTTCATTTTGTTAGCAATAGCTCCTCAGTGAAAATTCAGAAAATTTTTGCCATGTCAGGCAGGTCAGTCTTTATCCTTGGCTTGCAGTGATATTAGCTCTCACAGTGTGGGTCAAAGTTCCTGAGTCTTCAGTCATTTTATTATCCACCCAAACCCTCCTCTTCCTCAAACATGTCTCTCACCCACTGGGCCTTGGATAACAGGTCAGTGGGCAAGTCATAACCTGTCTGAATCTTCTTCGTTGTTGTTTTTGTCCCAGTAACTGTTGTACGTTCACTGTCACTCCCTTCACTCAGGGGTGTCAGCTGTTATCTGAAAAGCAACTTTTAAAAAAAATAGTCGCGTTGTGCATTCCTTCTTTTTTGTGTATTTCAGCAAATCAGGGTGCAGTGAATTGGTCATTTGTCTTAAAAACGATGAGAGCATATAAATCATGTTGCATCTGGCCTTAACCTTTAATCTGCTGTGCCATCAAGGTGACCTTTCCTTAAGTCAGCCTGATTGATATTTTGAAACTTTTTTTTCTTAGCTCACCCGCTGCCTTTTGCTATATCAGTGATTTTTCTTCTTGTCCCACTCGTCTACATGCATTCTGTATCTAGACCTTGCTGTCACAGCAGCAGCCAGAAGCTCTTCCGATTGTGATTTTATATATGCATTTTTAATGATAAGTTCAATGTTTTTTTTAAAAAGGCCTTTTTAACCTGGTAAATGCCTCCTATCCCTCATTTCTTCATATTTAATTAAATTATGTAGATTAAAATAAAGAAATGGGAACACATATTTTACTGTGACAGACTGCACAGTGCCTAAAAATCCAATTAAAAAATCGGTTGTTTGTGTAACAATCTCAGCAGCGACCTCATTTCCCCTTTAGTCTGTTCCAACCAGCGCACTAAACAACAGCCTGATCATCTGTCATCATCTGCACTCGTTTCTTACTGGTTCATGCCCTAAGTTAGTTGGCTTAACAAAAAAAACATTTCTCTGAAACTGGTTAGGTACAGGGACCAGAGTGAAAATGAAAGTCGGAAACTTGCCAAAACTTAGAGTCAAAAAAGTCCTTCAGGAAGCCTGGAGAAATATTCCTCGAGACTACATGAAAACATGCACACCCATGGTAATTCCACATCACTCCATACATGAGGGAAGAACTCCAGCATTTCATGTTGCTAAAGATGCCACATTTACACAAAAAAAAGATAATAGTGGAATTTGGGCAAATAATTTAGTATATAATGCTATATTTAGTTAATAATGCTTAGAAACTATAGTTTAAATATCCCTAATTTAGCTATAGATTTGCCATTTGCTCTATATTTTCCTCAGTGCTGTTCATATTCTTTCACAACTTACAACTAGGCACCTACTGTAGATGTACGAATGTTTTTCTTTTATTCCCACTTTTTTTTTTTAAGAAAGAAAGGTGTGTGCCTTTAAATGCATTTGGTATGTGTTTAGGAAATTATGGCCAGTATGTTTACAAGTTTGTACAAGTTCATATCTTTACAAGTTAAAAGTTACATTTCTAAATATTCAGAAGAAAGTGCATGTGTTTTTTTTCTTCTTTTCTTCCCCTTCACTTCACTCTACTGAAAACTTACTGAACTGTGACTTAGAAAATGAGGTATGTACCATACCATACATTTTGTACTTGGTTACATTGTGAGTTCTTCTTGTCATAGACATTTAGTCTGACCAACTGCTTTGGAGTTATGTTCTTAAGAATCTTTGTACTGATGCCTCAGCATGCCGTGTCAACAGGACAAGGTGAAGCCTTTTTTGCAGGCGTTATGTGTAAGGTGTGGAGATTGAAGGATCCCACCATAATCAGCCCCTCTGTGCTGTTCATGCTGAAACTTCAAGTTCACATTTGGTCCATCCATAGAGACAGACAGCAGCTTCTCATTACATTTGTAAGGATGAAATAACGATTGGATCGAGAGAGTAATTTGCTTTCAGTATAGCAGTAATGCGGTTCTGCATTTGATCTGTAGCTGCTTCCTTAGTCGTTTAGGGGGACTGGAGATGTAGCAGTGCTGTACGGTGGCAGTGTGGAGGTGCCAGGTCAGAACAAACGGAATGCTGGGAGTTTTTGCAGCTGTTGTGCTTCTGCATGTGGGATTCCATACAGTAGCTTTGATTCTCATCAATTTTGCAGAGTTGACAAAGGTCTTTATATCGATCACATTTAATCAATTTTAGCTAGTTACCAAACTGGGATTATCCAAGCAGTGTTCTTTCAATTTGCACTTTCCTATGCCATTTAACATTATATCTGGATAGTGGGCGTAAGCTGATTGTTAACAGAACTACAGTTAGCTCCTACCATGGAAACATTCCCATGTGCAGAGTGTTGCTCAGATTTTACAAATATCTTCCAATAAGCTTCTATCTTTATTTAGCATATATTCTCAGTTTATGATGGAGTAGGGCCAGTTTGATCAAGAACGTCTCAGGAGTCTGTAATGGTTACATCCTATTGTTTTTGATTTATAGGATAATGAAGATGGAACATCAAATGAAGGTATCTTTGTATCAAAGATTGTGGAGCATGGACCAGTGGATAAAGAAGGAGGGCTTCAGATCCATGATCGAATAATAGAGGTATGTGTGTTACTCAACATTTTTTTCACTCTTGATATAAAAAATTGTCAAAATTCTATCTCTCTATGTATCTATCTATCCATGCACACATTTGTATGTATGTGTATAGATGTAGACAGATGGATACAGATATTTACTTACTTTCGTATTGAGGAGACTGTCATTGCTTCCAAAGCTGATTTACTTACACTACCGTTCAAAAGTTTGGGGGTCACTTGCAAATTTCTTTGTTTTTGTTTAATGATTTATTTTCTACATTCTATAACAATACTGGGGATTTCAAAACTACCATTTAATTAACAGCACCTCAGATTAGAGGCGTTATGAAGTCTTTACAGAGCATAAGTAGCAGACACATCTCACCATTAACT
>JAOVVB010000016.1:6244394-6259252 GCA_028570985.1 Heterobranchus longifilis
TTATGATTTAGTTTCTTGGCCTTCGCTCAGCCAAAGGAGACAGCAGCATCGGAATGTATTTAATCGATTAACCCATATTGGGTAAACCCTCTTTATGTATTTGTATAATCGTTAATTATGTTCTCCTTTTGTTACTTTTTTTTTTTTTTTAAAGTGCAGTCAGTTGGGTACATAGTGATATTAGACACAGCAATCAATTTTTACAAGAGCCTTTGTATAACTTGGTGATAAAATTGAAAACCAGGCATCTCCTTGGGACATTTCAGACTTTGGAAACTTAAAAAATATATATTTAATAAGATATACCACAATATTTATATTTATTGCATTTGTTAAACCATAAACATGTACTAGAGGAAAATAGTAAATAGTTAAAAGCAAGATTAGCGGCTTTGGAGACCTCTGTTAGAGGAAAGACTTGAATGGAATTATGTTCTAATATCTTTAATGTGAGATTTATTTTATTCTATAAGGTTTACCTATTTTCTTTAGGGTTAAATTTATTCAAGTGTTGGCTTTTATGAATACAGTCTTATGGATGTTTTTAATAAAGTACCCAAGCTGAATTCATTGACTGCTTTTTAGTTCATATTTTGAAAAGTTAGTAAAGTGAAGAACTAACCTAAGTTAACCATTTAGTAAGGGGCCACATGAAGTGCTTTTGAAGTTCTAAAGCTGTTTTGTACTTTTCTCGGAAAAGCATAAAGGTGAATTGGATCTCCTGGAACTCTTCAGGTTCAGGTTAAAGGAGTTTTGTTAAGAAACCTCAGTGCACCTTTTTGACTTGGTTTAATCCACCTTGCTCTGTTCTTACAAACATTTATCATCAGCATTGACATAACTGATATATTTATATCCGATAGGCCATTTTTAGTTTCACAGGGACAATAAGTCAGGTCAAACCAGCATGGGGTTGAGACCCTTGACCCCCCCCCCCCCTCTCTCTCTCTCTCTTTTCTTTTTGCAATACCACTAATACATTGTTAGAACACATGATGTTTTCACATAGACGTGTGTCACAAAGTCCTCCGTGTTAATTTTTGTTCAGGAATGATTTCTAATCACAAGGGAAAGATCATGTTATCTGTTGTGTCTCATAGTAAGAAGTGGGCCTTTGTGAAAACCTTTATTGGATTTGGCACTGGCCGAATGTGTCCTACCAAGGCAAGGCAAGGCATGCAGGCTGTTTAATCTAGATGGACCTAGCATGCCTTGCAAGAGTGCTCTATAGAAATATCAGTCCCAGCTGAGAGGGCTATTCAAGTCCTGCTTGGCTCACCTAACTCAAGATATTAGATCCAGTGAAAATAAAGGGGCCATACTCAGTGTCTGTTGTTGATTATGAGGAAGTAGAGGCATGCTGCGACTGAATAGGACTGCTTTGTGTTATTGGGTAGAATGGATATGTAGCTGGGAAAAGTGCTTCCAAGAAAGATAGGAATAAGAAGAACAAAGCCTGCAAGAAGCCACACTGACAGTAGCTGTGTTTACATGGACAGTATTTCCTCAGTCTGATTCAAATCATTGTGTTAAAAGACTCCAATTTAACAGTTTAAGATGCTGATCTGATAAGATGTGCATTTACATGCTCAAAGCGTTTAATCAGAATATTACTTTTTGACTTGTAAAAGTGTTTAATCTGCCACAAATATAACAAAAAAAGAGGAAGAAATATTATGCTCCAAATTTGATTTTAGATTAGGCTTACCATCTTTTCTGATAAGTCCCACCTTCTGCGTTATAATTGGTTCCAAGAATTCAGCCTAATCTCTGATTGGTTTGATGCTTTACTACCTATGAAAAGCCGAGCCAACCAGTGCTCCTTCCTCAGCCAAAGACCCAATGGATGAATGCCTGAAGTAAAGACTGTTCTCATGGAGTTTATTGACCAGGAATTGTAGAAAGATATCCCAGAACTCCTCAAGAGACTACATGCGGCAAACAAGCACAGAAAGAATAGATTTATTTCAACAGGAGAGAAATGATCAAATCCAAGTGTTCACATGGATAATATTTACCTGCTGAGAAGATTATCAAAGGCTTACACCACCTCCCTCATTCCCCTTAAAGATTAATTCCGATCATGCCGGATAGACTGAGGCTGTTCTGTCTGAGGTGTTTATATGATGCATTTATTTCTCATTGGGGTATTATTTTGATTAGTAGTGGGTCATTAATATCCATGTAAATGCACCAAGTGACAGTGGAAATATGCAACATCTTTTCACACTTAAGTGTGATCATGATGGTGATGGTGATTTATTATTATTTTTTTATTTATTGCCAACTCCATCCATCACTTTCAGCATTCCTGACACTGCTAGTATGTTGCCACTCAGTCTGGTCTAAATCTAAACACACACTCATTAGGAAGATATGTCTTTAACTTTGCTGCATTTATGGCCATCACTGTAATTATTTACGGTTTCCTAAGTTCTAGAGAGTTATAATGGGCATATGCAATTAAAGCTAATTGTTTTGCCAATCAACCCTGCCTAAACATAACTGTAACAATAGTCTCGGGTTACCTGGCCAGCTGCTCTCTCAGGCAGAACGTCTTAACTCCCACCCTTTCCACCCCAATTTCCACATAGCGCTGTGCAATATGGCAATACATAGCATAGAACTGTTGATTGATTGATGTTTACCTACATCATCAAGGTTTGAAAAGTCACAGCAGCCAGTTTGTCATTAAAGTTGAAGCTAGGAGCTATGAGTGGTGCACTGTTTAAAAATACCATATGTGATACCATACTTAATTCCCTGCAACACTCAAGGGACAACACACAACAAAGGGAGGAACTTCTGTTTGCATTTCAGTTGGGTTTCTACCTGTTATATTCAGTCATGTTCAAAAACTTTTAATTCTGTGTGTTTTGTGTAAAAATGTATTGACTGTAAGGTGCCCATGTCCTGTGGCTGCAAAACCAGGCCAAATCATCACCCCTTCACTGCTGTGCTTGGCAGTGGGTATGGGGTGTTTCAGCTGAAATGCTGTTTGGTTTCCACCAAACATGGACAAACATGGGCATTAAGGCCAGCCAACTGCACTCTGTTCTCATCTGTATATAGGACATTGTTGTAGAAGCCTTGTGCTTCGTTCAGATGTAGTTTTGCAAACCTCAGTCGTCCATATTTTTTTAGACAGAAGACGGAAACAGTACTTGTTCAGTCTTCTTCTAATTGTGCTGTCATGGACTTTAATATTTGACATGCTCAGCGATGCTCATTTTTGTTGTTTTTTTTTCTATTATTTGAGCATTGTCTAATCCTGGGGTGAATGTGCTAGGACGTCCACTCCTGATAAGATTGGCAGCTTTCTTGAATGCTTTCCACTTGTGAATAATCTTTCTCACTGTACAATGTAGAACTCCAAATAATTTTGGTAATAGTTTTATTAGCCTTTCCATTTGTGCACAACAATTGCTTCTCTAAGACTATTGCTTATGTCTTTTCATCTTGCTATTGTGTTAACAAACGGCTGAATGCTCCAGGCCAGCAAACTGCCCAAACTTTTGCTTTTCTAGAGGTCTGCAATTAATCAAGGGCTGATGATTAGCAGCACCTGGCTGCCACTTACCCTCTAAAATCCTGTGAAAGCAGTAATTAGTACCTACTATTACCTATATGTTTTTTTTTTTTTTTTTTGCCTTCGTATTTGTTATATATTGGCACAGTGAAAAATGTTGTATGCTGTAGATTTAAAAGAAACATAACAGTGCTTTCTATAATTTGTATTCATATTGTTCTCAACATGACAATGTTGTTTTTTTCTTGTTATTATTTATAACAGTCCTGTTCAAGGTTACCTTCAAATAAAAGGAGATGTGGTGTTCAGGGACTTATTAAGAAGCAGACATGAGTTCATGCAGTTATTTCGTGTAGCTCATTTTTCATTGATTTCATAAAAAAAAACATAATACAGTATGCACAATAATATACACTACTAAAATGAAAAGACGAACAATATTACCTTGTTGTCACCTGGGAGTTTATTTCTCCTAAAAGAAACTAACATACTGTACACACTATAATCGTGTTGATTTTCCACGGTATGTGTATTGTAAGTGTTCGAAGTGTGTGTGCACCGCCTCGCTGTAGAAATTGTTCATATCGTTCACGCAGATTCTTGAACGTATCCTGGAACAAAGGTTGCCACAAACTCCTGCAAAAGGTCCTGCCACCTTTTTTAAAATCCGGTCCCCATTCATGTCCACTTCCATATGAGCGGAAATAATACTCAGGTATTCTTAACTATACTGTAAATACTGTTTTCCTCCCTTGAGAGACCCATTTCCGAGAGCAACTGCACAACACAACTTCCTTTTCACTACAGGGAACACGTATGGCAGGAGCTATGCCCCGTCTGCAAATGCACGTTCGAGATGCGCTAGTTTCAGTACTGTATGTTTTTGCTCATTGTGATTTTATATTGGTTCAAGATATGAAATTGTCCATAGCGTGATATAAGATTTTGCCCATATTGCCCAGTAGGTCGATACTTTCATATTGGCTGTCTGTAATTCACCATCAGTTAAATTCTAATAAACTGGCTAACAGGCATTTCCTCAGGGTCATAACAGCCTGTTGCCTACTTCTGGTTTCCCTCTGTAATACAGTCCAGGCCTTATATGTCTGTAGTCTGGCTACATCATCTTAAATGTGTTTTGCAAAACAAAATCAAGACTACACCAGTGCCTGTCTATTAAAAGGTAAGATTGAGTATTTCCATTGACTGAGAGTGGTACAAAATGATAATTTCATGTTAAAAGTATGTATATCTTTATTTAGTGTAAATGTTATTTATATTGGCGCAGGATGCACATTGAGGAAATTAACTCTTAAGTTGAAATACATTAAAATGGGCACAGTGCATAAAATGCAAAGTCAGCCTACAATGTACAGTGTAGGGAAATTCCAATTCCGATTTTTGTTATCGGTGACTTGTTCGGAAGCGTGACAGCACTTTGTGGGGGAGGTAGGGGTTTTGAAATAGATAGTTTCCTGGGTGTGTAGTTCCATCCAATTGTTTTAGCATCACAGCCCTACATGTATTATGTCTATTAAAATGCATACATTTATCATTTCCATCTATTGCTGGAATAATTGTGACACCTCTGCTGTAATTTATGATTGGGTCCTTTGCATCGTTTCCAAATACGGTATGAAAAGAGACATGTCGTTTTCCAACCCTGTTCATTTTACCCCGAGGCATAAAGATAACATTCCTATTTTAAAACTTGGATCCCAGAGTTGCTTTCTTTTCCTCCTGCAAGTCAAGCCAGAGCTGCTGCTGCCCTTGTAAATGTTCAAACTGAAATGACCATACTGTAATTCGAGTATACTTTGTGCTATATTTCAACTGTCCTTTCACGATCCAACATTAAAGTCACTCTGCATGTGAGCGGCGGCCCTCGCAGTAACATTTCCTCCCATAAATCAGTGACATATGAATCTAAGCATTTTTTTGTCTTTCCTCTACAAATGGAAAAGCATACTATATAAAACCGTGTCGACAATCATAGGCCTGCTCTGAAGAACGTGAATACAGATTAGGAGTACCCCTTTTGACAAGATAATCTCAGATAATTAAGTGCTAAGCGCAAGATAATCTCAGATAGCGCAAGATAATCTCAGATAATTAAGCACTTTGTCTAAATCCCATGTCCAGTGTCAGCTTTATTTACAGTAACAGTCTTTAAAACAGCAAAATAAATCAGAAATCGTAAACCCAGCAAAAAGCTGCATATTTTACATTCTTCAAAGTAGAAACAAGTTTCATGAGATTGTCATCCAAGATAAAAAAATTTTTTTATCACACTTTTGTGTGTTAAACGAGTGGTCCAGCTCTATGACTGATACTGTAATCAGTGATCACTGAACATAAAATTTGTGCTTGAACATTGAGGCATGAATCCAGTAAGATACCAATCATACGCCAACGGCTCTTAATATAAAAAGTCTGCTTAACAAATGCCTTCACCCCCATTCTTTTTTGTTCAGTAGAAGTTGAAATGAGCAGTCATTTACAGTGCAAACAAAGTGGAACCAGCAACTGCTGTGCGCCGTTCTCATGCAAACGTGTGAAAATAGAAACCAGTGTTCCTAAGTTAGCTCTGTTTGTTGCTGAGTCTTTCTGCGTCCTGCCCGTGACCTCCACAGAGGGATGTAGTCCCTTTCACATTCAACATCTCCATTTGGTGCTCCATCTGGGCTTCCTACTTGGAAAGGAGAATTTAGTAGCTTGATCTCAGCTATAAGATGAGTAAGTCTGGATGAATCTTTGGTTTGGTTTGGATCAAGATTCAGCGGATTCATTGGAATCAACCATTAACAGAATAGGATGGTTTTAATACAGCCTTAATAAAACTTGGGCTGTTGATTTATTTGGTCTCCAAACCCAGTAATGTTAATACAAACTGTGGTAGAGGAGACTGGCATTTAAAATGCATTGGTCAAGGAAAGTATTTCCCAGGCCTTAGCAAACATTAAGGCGTCGTTGCTTTTAATCCACAGTCAGGCCAGTGACATGGTGTCACAAACAAGTAAAGATGGTTTTGCCTGCTGTAAGCTGATCATATTTCGTGGCAGCATTTTATTTAAGAGAGTGCCCATGAGTTCTTCGAGTGGTTATTCTTACGAGGTTTAACCTGAAACTTGATCCAGTCACCAGTTTACTGTTGGTGCCTTTCCAAAGTATTCATACTCCTTGAACCTTTCCACATATTGTCATGTTACAACCACAAACATGAATGTACAGTATTTTATTGGGATTTTATGTGATAGACCAACATAAAGTGGTACATAATTGTGAAGTGAAAGAAAAATGATAAATGGTTTGCAAAGTTCATCACGAATAAAATACTGAAGGGTGTGATGTGCATTTGTATTATGCCCCCTTTACTCTGCAATCCAGTGCAACCAATTGCCATTAGAAGTCTTCTAATTAGTAAATAAAGCCACCTGTGTGTGATTTAATCTCAATATAAATCACGCTGTTCTGTGAAGCCCTCAGAGGTTTGTTAGAGAACATTAGTGAATAAACAGCATAATAAAGGCCAAGAAACATAACAGTCAGGTCAGAAATAAAGTTGTGGAGAAGTTTAAAGCAGGGTTAGGTTATAAAAAATATCCCAGTCTCTCTCTCTCTCTCTCTCTCTCTCTCTCTCTATCTTTTTAGAGTGTTAACGTTATGGCTGATTGGTGTATATTATTTGCAACTGTAGAAGACAGTTAAATGTTAAAACTCTGATCAGAATTTATGCATTGCTTGTGAGGGATTCCAGATGTTCCCACTAACATACAGAATAACACAAAAACACCAGCCGAGTATTGTACAAGTAGCTGCACTTAAGGAAGGGGATATTTATGTATTCATGTCTCTCAGACTCTAAGAGCATACCTGTCTGGCTTCACACTGGGACAGAAGACAACCGCCCATTGTGGAGCTCGACTCATTCAAAAATGGGCGAGTTAATCTGTAGAGAAGGTGGCGGAAATTCAAGGCTAGAGATGAAACAGATCAGGCCAGAGGAGATGGTCGTTTATCTCCATGGGGTGTGTGTGTGAAAGGGGTCGGGTACAGCAGGGGTGGCTTTAGTGCAAGTCCTGTCAGACAAGGTAGGTGATGTTAAATAAACCACAGCACATCTGCAGCCAGGCATCAAGTTACGGAGTGTACTGGCAGCCTGACAAGCGTTCCTTTGTGGACTCAGGGAGACTCTCCTCGCTTTGCACAGCTATCCTCCTCTCTTTGATTTGCAATGGGTAACATTCAATGCATCATTTAGATTTATGTGAGAGAACATGGTTCCTTTTCTGTGATGTGTCTTCATCTAGCCTCATTCTGTCTAGGCATGTTATCTTGGGAGAAGTGAAAGTGATGTGTGAGTGAAAGAATTTTACTTAACAGATGTCTAAATGAGGTCTGGCCTAACGCAAAGTGTGTCTAAGCTGTGAGGAGAGCACGTCACATGTCTTGAATAGCAATGAAATCCTTTTTTTATGAATTGAAGGGAGCACAATGGGACGTGTGCTGGACAATAGTTTCATTATCCAGTGACAAAAGCTTGCATGATAGTTTATGCAAATATCAAGCTGTTTTCATGGTTAGTGAGTTGTTGAAAAAAATGTAATAAACAGTGATTTTTCTGCAAGGAGGAGAGTAACAGATAGAAATGCTGAACTCATCTGCCCCCAGCACTTCACTGCTATATCAGGGTAACAGCTGCTGTTTTGTGTGTTAAGGCATCCTTGCTGCCTTAAACGTTTCCCAGACACAGTTGCTCTTGCATAAGGATTCTGGGATATTTTTATTATTTTGGTAGGCTCCCGCAGTCCTCTTACAAAATCGCAACCACTTGGGCAACCATGACTATGATGGTAAAACAGCCATCATCGTCTTACTTGTAAGTGTCCAGGTTGAGCCTAGGCAGGTTGAAGGAAAGATGTTGAATTTCTTAAATGGTTGTATGAGAGAATACAAGCATGCATGGTTTTAAAGTGTCCATAAATGCTCAATGTATTTCAGAACACTAGTAATTAATCTAATGAAGGATACTTTAAATACTTCAGTGCAAAATCCACATAGCGACAGATTACTATTGTGAAATAATGAGTGCAATAACGGCGCATGTGGTATGATAATTATCATTTTTATATCAATTATCATTCATTTCAGACTGGCGCACACTTGTCAAAATGTATTATAGTTGAAATCAATTTTTCATTGTATTTAAATAAATATTTAAAATACTATACAGGACCATATACATTACGATATGGAATATTTACATTTTTTGTTTTAAACTTGAACTATTTCATAGAAACTTAAACTCTTTGCATTCTTATTTATGGCACCATGCTGGTTTTGATAAGTATGTTAGAAATTTAAGGTCTTCTAGAGTTCAGAGTTGCTAATGTGTGAACATGTATAAATTTCATAACTAAGAACCTAGCCTAGCAAACATGTCTGGATGAACATGCTTCGAGGCATGATGTGAAAAATATCCTTTATTCAGCCCCAAGGGATCAATAAGGTCATGTGTATGTTGCAGATCAGTAAACCGAGTGTATTTGATGTCGATCTGTGGAAGTACATGCGTGCCCTCGTTCTGTCTACCCTTATTCGGTTTCACTTCAGTTTCCCGTTTGGTTCTAAGAGAGGTCGAAAACCAAGCGCTCAATAATATTTTCAAGCATTATCACTTGTTTTAAGCTCAGAAAATGAGAACCACATGTTTGCCCTGGTTCTTAAAGGGAAGAAAAACAGAGCGATGGGGAAATCCTAGGTGAAGCTCTATTTCTGTCCAAACCTTTATATTTCCTTTATCTCCAGGTAGCAGATGTGCTGAACAACTGAAGCAATGTATCCAGCCTTTCAGTAAGACTAGTTTCATGTGAATGTTCTAGAAAAAGTGAAATCTCTCTTTTTTTCCGATTTCTGCTGCATACTTCATCACAGTCAAAACAATTCCAAATTGTTGTGGTGTGAAGACAATAAAACAGGGAGAAAAAAAAATTCCAGTCTGTGATCTTGATGATCAAACAAATGTGTTTTGCTGGAAATGGAATGGGTTCTTGATCTAAGATTAGCATTGCCATGTAAGGTCTTGTTTTTGCAGATATATTTTGCCCATAATAACTGTGCTGTGGTTGGTCTGCAGCTAGCGTCATGGATTTTTATATTTATTTATTTTTTTTACATATAGCATAATTTTTGCAGGCATTTCAGCAACTTCCATGTCACATGGTTTTAGAACTGAGACACAAACAATGCATTTTAAGTTTAATATATTTTAGCATAGTACATAGTTCAGTTGTATGTAATCCACACTATGGAAAGTCAGTGCTAGAGGCTCATACTATCACCGACAACTCTTTGTATTCTCTTTGAACTCTGTTGGTTTTACATCTGGAGGTGGGACATGCCTTGTTACTGGTATTTTATTCCCAGCAATCCACATTTTGGTAAAGATTCCATTTTATCATTTGGATAACGATATAACGAGTCTTCATGGAGCATTAGTTTCTATTGCCTGTCACTAAAACCAAGTGCCGACAGAGTTTAAAACACAGAACAGCAATATCAGACTTGCGTCAGGCTTTCATCCAATAGGTCTTTTGGTTCGCCACACATACTAAAGCAGCTAACCAACACAATGCTGGTTATGATGGAAAGGTATCAGAACATCCACAGCACCTCAGCCTGCCGCACATGAGGCTTAGCAGGCAAACAGTTTAAGGTTGTTGATACAGCCGCCAAACTCCCAGATCTCACCTAAAGGATTTTATGTCCCAGTGCCAGACACCACAGCACACCCACAGAGGTCTTGTGGAGCCCGGTGGCACAATGGGAACCTATACAATTAACTTAACGAATTCTATCACAAAAGGTGGGACTTATCGGACAAGATGGTTAGCCTAACTTAACCTCAAAGTTGGAGCGCTGTACCTCTGTTATATTTCTGGCAGATTAAATGTGCCACAGTGGTCAGAAACACTTTGCTCCTTTCAAAAAAAAAACAAAAAACTTGTATTCTGATTAAATGGCGATTGCATGTAAATGCACATCTTATCAGATCGCCATCCATGTAAACCGTTAAGTTGGAATTTCTAATGGTAATGATTTAAAATGGATTGAAGAAATATTGTCCATGTAAACATAGCTACTGGCTTTTTGTGTGTACACATGGCCAGGGAGCTTAATGTGGGCCAGCGAAAAGCTCAGTGACTCCTCTCTCCAGAAGACCATCATGCAGCTGAGGGTCATTAAGGGAGCTAGGTTTACCAGTCCATCATGTGAAGTACGCTGATCCTAAGTGTGAAATGGCAGTTTAATTTCACACATGACGTAAAAGCTCTAAGGCCATCATGTAATCTAATGGAGCAGAAGCCATTGCCACATAGAATCCTGTGACTAAATGCAGTAATGAAAGATTAGATTACATAGTAATTTATTTTATTTTAATATTGCTGTTATGATTTTCCTTAATTTCACTGGAATTAATGGATTCAGGATATTATTCATGGTAAAGATTAACAAAAAGACAACAGTTTGCATTTTGAGGGAATTTATTTATACCAGATATTGGTAATAGATTTTTTTGTCTCTCTCTCTTTTACACACACACACACACACACACACTCATGCTTTTATGCACACCAGCGGATGTTTGAAAGCGCAGAGGTATGGCTAATGAGGCAGAATACTCCCTAACTCTGTCAGGTTGTCTAAGATGAGGGCTGTAGATCTGAGTGCTAATCCTTGGTCCTGATTGAGGTTTTTGTTTGGGTGAAGTGAATCCAGAAACAGCTGTACCATATTTAAGTCTGAAATCCATCCTTCATGCAAGGGTGAACTGACCCACAAATTCACATCTGGATCAAGCTTAGAAGTTAATATTTTCCTAACAATTCCCCAAATCCATAACTTAGACTCAATCCTGTCACTCTGTGGCTACCTCCGCTTCTTCCATGCCATGGCCGAGAGTATTTTCTGTCAAACATATAATCTCCGTGCCCATATATTTTCACAGAATTAGATCACCAAAGCCCAGAAATACCTCTGTGACTGCAAGTAAATCCAAACTGTACAACTGCAATTACTGGAAACTTTTCTGCTTTGTGGTAAAACTAGCTCATTCATCAGAGAACAAATTAGATAGAAAGCCACAGATTGGCATGGGGAGTAGCTCCGCTTGTTAAGGAGCAAGGGTGGCAAGGTTTCATTCGGGACTCATGCTGTACCTAATCTAATGCTAGCTATCATACGGCGGAGACATGCACTCTGTGATTTGGATGACATGGTTTATGACCTTCAGGGATCCAGACGTCTGACTCCAGCCCTGACCCAGACTTACACCCAACCAATGAGGGACTGAGCATCTTCTTTATTTATTTATTTATTTATTTATTTATTTTCTCCCCCTTGGGTTGACTTGAGTTCTTATCTTTTGACATTTCTCCCTTAGGTCCATCTCTTTCCGTCTGAATAGTGTTTCTGTAGAATTAATGAGCTATGACCTACAAAGGAAAAAATGCATTCTGCTCCGGTATATATATCTCGTCTTAGCTTTAAGTCTAAAGAAAAGGGTGCCTGTACTAAATATAAGAAAAACTGAAAATAACCTGTGGATGTCTTGATTCTAAGGAATTCAAAGCACAATTTAACATAAACCTTTGATTAATTTAAAATTGAGTTTAAGAGTGCTGGGATGGACCCTGTTTGGCTTCAGAACTGACTTAATTATTCATGGCATATATTCAACAAGGTGCTGGAAACATTCCTTAGAGATTTTAGTCCGTATTGACATGACCGCATCTCGCAGATGTTGCAGATTTGTCAGCTGCTCATCCATTATGCGAATCTCTCATTAAACCACATCACAAACATGCATGATTGGATTGAGATCTGGTGACTGTGGAGGCCATTTGAGCATGGTGATGTCATTGTCATGTTCAAGAAACCCATGTGAGATCATTTTATTTTTGTAACATGGCATGGTATCCTCCAGCTAGACGCTGTGGCCATAAAGGGTGAACTAGTCTGGCCATTTTTCTTTGAGCTCTGGCATTAAAAAGGCATGGTCACCTAGAGAATTGGGATATTTTCACAGGATATTTTCTCTTTTTCAGACCATTCTCTGTAAACCTTGGAGATGGCTGTGCATGAAAATCCCAGTAGATCAGCAGTTTTTGAAATACTCAGCCTGTCTGGCACCAACAATCATGCCACGTTCAAAGTCACGTCAATCACCTTACTTCTCTGTTTTGATGCTTAGTTTGAACTTCAGCAGATGGTCTTGACCATGTCTACATGCCTAAATGCATTGAGTTGCTGTCATGTGATTGGCTGTATTAGATATTTGTGTTAACAAGCATTTACTTCGATGTCTAAAAATAATCCATTGGATTTCAAGAGGTTTGGTGTCCTAAGATGCCCCCAAAAATCATAATGTGGGGATCTTATTGTGTTTCTCAATGCAATTTAATTCCAGAATAATGTTGATTTTTCCACAGTTGCATTTAGGCAACCGTAGTGGTTTTCTTTTTTGTGGCCATTGATTACATAACATCCTAAACCCCTGCACTACATGAAGTGTGGCAAGTCTACAGAAGTAAAAGGGAAGAAACAACACTGAAAGGCTTTGAGAGAATTTTAACCTAAACACCAACATGTGGTGAAAAGGAATACATTTGTTATAAAGAAGCTTTTAATATTAGGTGCTGAATATTAAATGTTCTCTCAGTTGTGTTTTGAGCATTTAATATTCATGTAGCATACGAGTTGCTCTTGGCAGAGGATATGAAACTCTATGACCAATTTATTTAACCAGTCTTTATTATTGCTGGTTTCCTTTTTGGAGGAAACGCTGCACTCCCAGCACTCAAATATAATTAGTTTTATCTTTAACTGCAGTATTTTTTTTTTTACTCTGGATTTAGGCTATTGTGTTACAAATGTGCTAATCGTGCAGGAACCTCACCATGCATCAGCGATGGAAATCTGTAGCCAGCATGCTCTGCCATATTACTGTAACAATTTAATAAAAAAAATATATTTATAGTTCCACACAAAATTGGCCATAGAGTCATTATTGAGAATTGTGATCTCATTTCAAGGCACAAAAACCATGTCTGTGCAGTGTTCTTTGATTTGTAAAGTTAATTGTGCAGTCCTTCATGCAACAATGAAACATAAAAAGAAAAAGCTCATAAGAGAAGAGATTCTAAACACTCTCTATATGCGTTGACTGCCTGTAGGTTCATTGATTTATTTGTAAGTATTTGACATAAATGTAGCTCACACACATTTTCCCCTTCCCAGACCTCTTCAAGGGCTCATTTGACATTCATGGGTCACTGGTTATCCTGTGACAAAGCTACACAGACCAAGGTATATAAACAGACATGCATAGGTCACCTTGGCATTTTTGTATTCTTATAGTGATGGATTAAACAGGTATACAATAATGTAATATTTTGTGTAATAGATATAAATCCATTTTCATAAATAAGCTTTCTTATAATTCTTTTAAATTTTACACTTACTTGTTTCTGGCCATTTCTGTTAATCTCTCTTAGCTTTGGTTATGGCACATAATGCTTTGGCCAGTTCATGGGTTCTACCAGTCTTTTACAGTATGTGTCTTCGATTATACCTGTGCCATCAGGGGAGGGGAAAAAAACTCAATTCATGTGATAATCTGGTCATTCAGTACACTGAGGTTATCAGCTGGCTTCATTTTTTAGTGCCAGATATCCTTGCTATGCCTAGACCTGGCCAAGAGAAGCACCCCCAGATTATAACACCGCCTCTAGAGGTGTGTACAGCAGCCATTGTGCATGATGTATTCATCAGTTCATGTGCTTCTTTTTTTTACCCTGCTGTACCCATCACTCGGGACTGGGGTCAATCTGGATTTATCAGATCACTTGACCCTTTTCGAATTGCTCTAAAGTCCAACCTTCATGCTCCCTAGCTAATTGAAAGCTTTTTCCAATTATTCTTACTAACAAGTGGTTTTTTATGGCCGTACAGCTGTTTAGTCCCAAGTCTGAGTTTTTTTTTTTTGCATTATGTGCATTTACTTCCACTATTAAACATAGCTGTAATTTCTACTATTGTTTTTTTAATGCAACTTTGTAATCTCAGTTCTCTAATTTTTTCCTACCATATTTCTTCCACAAAGTTAATAGTTCAGTTCAATCCTTCCAGGTTTTAATATGGTATTGGACAGTTTTTAACCCAATTCAAGTAATTTCAGTAATCTGCTTAGTTTTTTTTTTTTGCTTGATGCAAGCCAATAATTTGACCGTTCTGAAACATCTTTTTTTTTTTTTTGGCCAGGCAGTAT
>JAOVVB010000016.1:6263981-6277563 GCA_028570985.1 Heterobranchus longifilis
TCGACTGTAAAAATGTAATTTCAGTATTTTTAAGCAAGGACAGTCCTGTTATTTAAAGGTTTTTAATTTTTGTTCTTTTTATCTGTATTTTTTTTTTTTTTACATATAATATGATAACACAACTGCACATTTAGAGACTGTTACTCATTCTTTTTTTCCCCTTTTGTTTTTAAGTCCTAGTACTAGGTGTTTCTGGAGGTCTTGTAAACCCTGATCTGGTAACACGCCACAGCTAATTGCAGGGACATGTCCCCTTGTACACAGTTACAGCTGAGGTCCAGAGATGTCATGCCCACACTAATCAACATCAACTGCTTGCAAATTGCCAACACATGCTGCCTGCCGACTGCAGAAGGTGGGGCTTGGGGAACTGGCTGTAAAACTTGGGTTATTGTGCTTTTCTACCATCCTGAAACTGGAAATGTTTCATTTAAAACGCCGTTGGTCAGAAACGAAGCTCTTCTGTAAGACTGACTCAACAGACAGATTGGGTTCTTGATAAAGCACATACTCTCAGAATTATTATAATTATTATGATGTTTCCATTTCCTCCAGTCCAATATTGAGACCTTCGATACAGCTTGCTCGAATCCAAGAATGAGATTTAGTTTTAGGTAAGCTCGTGAATCACTGCTCATGTCTCAGCTCTGGAGCACTTCATTACCTAAATGTATGGGGCAGTAACCATCACCAGTGCTCACAGATCAGATCCTTTCTAATTTCATTAGCAGACAACTTATACTTCCTTCTGTGTTCATGTTCCATAGCTTATTAGGGAAACGTGAGCACATTCTTAAAGAAAACACACTTATTGCACGTTGCTGGGGTTTTTTCCGGTCTTGATTTATGTCTTCTCCAAGCTGAATTCTCCTGCACTGTACTTTTTAAACCTTAACAGAGGAAGCAGATGTTGTCTTTGGCACCGGTGATGGTACATCAACACTATTTATTTCACATTTGTTGAAGTGAGTCACCACTTTAATTATAGCAGACACCAAGGAGATTCATCAGGTTTCCCATGGACTCCTGCTGTGGATGTGGAGTGGTAACCCATCGTAAATAAATAATCCATTTTCTACGTGCTCTTATGCAAATCTATGTTAAAAAAAGATCCAAGGTCAGGAGATGCAGTACTTATTATACATAAGCTCAAAGACTGTGGTGGATTTCATCTACTCCTTCGCTGCATGATCTAGAGTCATGGATGTTATCAGTGTAGATTACTGCGGACTTTTTAAAGCTCCGTTAGCGGAAGGTTACATAATGGCGAACATCCTGTTTTCTTTTGGTCTAACATTTCTGTTTCTATCTGAATGTTGACCCTAAGTGTTATTTTTGTTTTGTTAAAGTAAATTATACAACAATTTGTTCCAACAAAGCCATTAGATTGGACAGGAGGCGTTCCACGAGTGCTGATATAGAGTACAACGCAACTGTGATGTTTAACTGTTTGCGGCACACCGCTTCACAGGTGTTCTATCAATCGTTCACTCCTGATCAAGCTCACTACTTGGTGGGTGGAACAAGGGATTCTAAGCCCAACACAGCTCAATAGCTTTCCTTTATATGTTGTTTGGGATTCAAATGGAACATTTAGTCAACTGAGGCTAAAGAGGAATAAGTAAAGGTATAAATAGAAACGTACGAGATTTATTAAACTGTCCAACACTCCTATGGTTTATTCTACTCATCTTTTGGGTACATAGTACCAATAAGACTTTAAAACTACTTTTAGCCCAGGTTGGTTACACTAACTGTTGGTTGCGAACTGTCCGCCGCTAGCTTAACACTAGTTCTGTCAGTTGCGGTTAGTTAGTTCTGCTAAATAACTGATTGAATAAACAGAAAAAAATATTACCAGTTGATAATTAATGGTGTTTATGAGAAATGCAATATCACGCATGAGGTCATGCTGTTGTGCTGAATATCAGAACTGATATATGCTGATATATGCTGATATTCAGTACAACAGCACGACCTTGAGTTTGATATCCTCCTGTTGTAAACTGGGTTCAATGCAAATTTCACTACTTAAAAAAAAATATGCCTAATATTAAATTAGTTCAAATAAAAAAATTAAATGAGTGCTATGAGAGAACTGTTCACTTTCTTTTACAGTTAAAGGCACCCCTAAGTCCATAAGTCAAACTGCATGTTGAAAAGGGAATGAACCGTACCTCTACTTCAGCACTTGTGCTTCGTTAAAGCCACACTCTTGTAATGTTTACCATTATCGTGTTCTTGAGATGTTTGAACAGTCCAAAGTTTTGCCTCGTCTTCTGCTGACACTTGAACTAGGGTGACAGGGTTGAATTGCAGGTCACTGTTTTACAGATTCCACTGTTTACCAGTGAAAGGCATTGTCTTTTCAACCTTAACTTTCTTCTTACTGTCCACCATGTCCCTTTTTTTATTTTTATTTTTTTTCTGTGGTTGCCATGTTTCTACACATTAACGGTTATAGTGTCTGGTGTAATTAAAAGACTGAGCGTGTCTACTGTTAAACTGCACAAACCCGTATTTGCTAAAGCAGAAGGAAAAAACATGTTTTTTTTTTCATTCCATGACTATATTTTTCAAAACAAACTAGAAAAACTAGCTACAAACTTTTACTAGCAAGTAAAATTGTACGCCTTTGTCTCTTTCTGTTTGAGAATGCTTGTTCACACTCTTCCACCAGAAGAAAGTTTTAAGGTGGATAATATGTCAAGACAGGATTTTGAATAAAATCCAATAGTCTGCCGAGTTTGAAGGCCATGCCGCGGTGATGAACACTCTGAAACCAATAGGTATCAAGAGGCAACTGTGGCATGTTGGCATGCACTGTAATTTTATCCATGTGCATGTCTTTCCCAGGAGATTTATGCTGATAAGCACCAACGATACACCGATGACTTGGACTGCATAAAGCTTGTGTACATATGAGAAGCATGCTGACTGATCATTAACAGATTTTATTATTAGTCAGTCGCTGTTCTAGACATGCTATGTATATTTCTGCACTTATAAAATCTCTGCCAAAGTTTTTAACCATGCTGTTAGGGTAGCAGCCCAATCAGACCCTGAATAGCAGGCTTGTTTAGCCTTTTCAAGGCCCCTTCCTGTCCTAAATCCATTAATACTGTATCAGAATGCAGCTTAGGACACATGCGCGTGCGCACACACACACAGACAGGCACACAGCTGCAGCTGTTTTCTGTGACTTCTGGAAAGTGAAATTGTCTAGAAGTCTGATGGGAAGAGCAGAAACGAGGTTTGTGTTTGTGACGAGCACGGTCCTATCCCTCGTTATGTGATTAGCGTGCCCTTAACTTGGAAAGAGATCCTTTTTTTTAAAGTTAGATTTGTTTGTTTATAGCATGTGATCCTCAGCAGCGGCATGCTGCTGCAAACCCCCCCATGGGTTGAAACATGGGGTTTTAATTAAGGCTCTGTCCATACACAGGAGGTTTTTTAAATGCCCACATTCATGCTTGCCTGGAGCCTAGCGAAGCCTAACTTCTCTCAGAGACCCTGAACAGAGACGTTCTTGTGAGGCACCGGTGGAACCGCGTCAGCTCTCACGGGAAAAAATGCGAGACATTCCTCACACAAGCTGTTAAGTATGTTTAGTGTGCGGATATTTTCTGCCAACAGGAGAGTCTTTCTGGCAAAAGTGTAAATGACCTTTCAGTCCGTAACTCCGATTGGATCGTACCTTTAAAAATGCAGATGACCACAATGAGGTGACCAACAGATGGGGGCGTTTTCAATGCAAGTTACTGTTTACGCAAGTTCCTCATTTCTTCATAATAAATGAAAATCAAATTAAAGAAATGGGAATGAATGTTGTGACCGGCTGCACAGTGCCTAAAGATACAATTTAATTAGTGATTGTGTGTTTCCCACACATACAGTATAATTTGATTGGACAGTCCAAGTATATTTCCCCACCATTTAAAAAAAATCTGTTCTCGGAGAACGATGCCATCCACAATCAAAAAGCTCCCGTACCTGTTTGTTCTGCTCCCGTGGGAGCGTTGTACTGAGAAGCAGTAAATGCTGCGAATGCCAGCTGCTGTAAAAAGAATAAGAAAGACATAATGACGGTCACACACGCTTTGCTGAGTGACACAGTCTCACACGGTGAATGGGACCTTCTTTAAAAAATTCAGGAAGATTAACCCTTGAAACTCAAGCAGCGCAGATCTATACCATAGGTGTTCTGTCATGTAGAACCAAAGTTTTTAATACTTGTATTACAAATGTGTCAATTCTACTGCTACTGGAATATGGGAAGAACGTCGCAGAAACATAGAACAAAATGTGCCTTTTTATTATTAATATTATAAGACTCAACAAAAAATGACAATAGAAACATTGCTCTTATGGATCTGTGCCTGTGAGATGCATTTTTTTGCTCAGTCATGTTTGTATAGTTGGTTAAAAAGAAATAAAATTCAGTTCATTATATTGCCTAGATTGTGTGGGGGAAAAATCCTGTATATTGCACAATTCTGACCACATATATATTTATTAAAACACAGCAATGCAAAAAATGGTTACTAGTTTTACGGGCTCTGATAAACAGTGCCATCTTTGTAGCATAAAGAGTGTTTAGATCTTAATTTTTTTTTTACTTCGTCTTACTTTTCACATGTGGGTAGGGTAGAGTAGTACGTTGGATCTATTGTGTTGAAGGTCATCTGTTTGTTTTAGGTAGTAGACCATTTTTGTGCAAACTACTTTTTTTTTTTTACCTAACCTCCAGTCTGTTCCGCTGGCTTCCACTGCAAGTATATTTCAGAGCTGTGGGAAATGCTGGGTTGTTTATGTACCATCAGCAGCAATCTCATTTCCCCTCTCATCTGTTCCAGCCACTCATCATTCAGCATCTAATGCAGTATACTAATCACCAGCCTGATCATCTATCATCTGCACCTGTTTCTCACTGATTCATGCCTTACGTTAGATGCTTTTTTTATGCTTGAATGATGAAAAGGTGAATGCATAGTGGTGTGGCTTAACAAACAAAAACATTCATCTGAAACTGATCAGGTACAGGGACTGGAGTGAAAATGAAAGACAAAAACTCGCCAAAAACGAGAGGCAAAAAAGTCCTTCAGGAAGCACGGAGGTCTATTCCTCCACACTACATTTAAAAAAAAATACTGTCTGGCTTTTTTGAAGTAAAATATGAATAAATGAGTTTTGCACAGTACTGTAAGTAAGATGGATGCACCAAAAATGTGAAGTTGTAGAAGTTGTCAATAGTAGCAGCAGAATAGATGCTTGTTTTGTATGTTTAATCTGATACCTTTTCACCTCATCACTTTCGTCTAGAGCCTCTACGTAGACATCCTGCCTTTGAGTCACAGTATGTATTGCCAATGAGTGGGAGTTAATCCTCCATCTTTCCAGTTTCCTGATGATATTTCCATTGGCTCTGGAAATGCTATCTGCGCTTTAGCCCTAAATCCTCAAGTTGATCGAATGCATAAGTCACACTAATAGCTGTATTTTGCTCAGAGCCATTTTTAAACATGTAATATTTTATCAACAGAGCATTCGAGAAGGCGTGCAGTGTCTAAAAGTAAGAACTCTAGGTGAAGGGAAGAAAGAGGCACGGTCCAGCTGTATGCGCAGCTGCAAGTTGGACTCACAGCAGACCTGGCCCTTTTATAGACTTGATTGGTCACATCTGGCATCATTAATCCCATATGTAGGACACAAAATGGAGGGGCAGGACCTCTTTTACTGCAAATACTCCTCCATTCTGCAACCTCCAGCCAGGACACAAGCCGTAACGTGCAAGAATCTACCTTTTGGTAGAGCAGATATGCATCATCGTGCTGTGGTATATCTTAACCCTTGGGCTTCTATTTAAAAGTAGTAGTTATCTGATCTAGATGAAGATAGTGGCCCTGTTTTTTTCTGCTGCCATAACGTTGAAGCAGTGTGACCTCCTGATGACACACAGGTCCTACCTCTGATTGGCCTTCATTCACTGGCTGGGTGACACCAGCCCAAGTACGAAACGCGATACGTCCCGGACAAAGCTCTTGGCAAGGCTCCTGGTTCCACAGAAGAGCAAAAAAGTCAGAGAATGGAGTGAGCCATGCTAGTGGACCGTAGTGCTGACCCAGGTTTTGTAACCGAGAAGGGGATAGGAAAAAAGAAAGGTGGGCTTTGAAAATGTTTTCAGGAGAGCTTTTGGAGAGCAAGAACATTTGGGTGAATTCCATGACTATGAATCCCCACCCCTCCCCCTAGAGGACCAATGTTTCCTGCCTTGCTTCTCTGCTGAAATCAGATTCCAGACCTTGCTTAAGCCTTGTTTTTTTGGCATCAGCCATACACAGACACTTACAGAGAATTTCATCTCCCACATGCTACCCCCCCCCCCCCTTTTGTTCTCTTCTTTTCCAATCCTCTTTGTCTTCTTGATCGTCTTATCAGTTTAAGAGAAAATTATATTCACAGCTTGAGCCTCTGTCTGGTGTTGAAGCCGATAGTGTGAAATGATAAAGTGTTGAGGTGTGAGCTCTTAAACCGAGTTTAAGGAACAAAAGCGGACAGTTTCCAGGCCATGTTAAATTGCCGTTAAAAGAAGCCAAAAGCAGTGATCATGATAAGGGCTAAGTTTATTTATTTTTTTTGTTTTTTGTAGGCCATCTAGTATTTCTTTGTGAAACTTTTCCTTACTTATTTCAGTCTGAATCTGGAATAAAAGAAGAAAAACTATTTAAAAAAATAAGAAAAAGTAATTAAGGCTTGGGTAGTATAATGGCAACTCATCTCATTTTCTCACGTCTATAATGCCTCTGTTGTTTGCATTTATTATTTTACTGAAATAAAAAACTAAACACAGGGCAGTTTGTAATTTTAGCCCGGTTTATAAAATCTGACATGGCCAGTGATTTAATTGAAGCTTCATAGTGTGCGCTCTCTCTCTCTCTCTCTGCAGAAATGTTTGTAATATGAACCCTACCTAAATATCTATAATGATGTCCCATCATTCATCCTCCAGAGGGCCCTTAGACATCGGTGTTAGTTGTCTTGTTTATTATGTAGTCTTTTTGTTTGTTTTTTTTGACTATCATGCATTGGAAAAATGACTAGAGGGGTATACTGTTATAGGAAAAGAATCAAGATCAGAGTGGTGTGATGTCACCAATTCACTTTTCAGTCATTTTTAGACATTCAAACGAGTCTCCAGTGTGCATGTAAAAATAAAATTCTTTTTTTGTATTGGCCGAAGTTTAAACAAGCCAATTGGATATTTTCCCTATCGTGACTTTATACAAAAAGAAACCCCTGGCTTGTGCCTCTCTGGAGTCGTGTGGCTCAGCAGTAGCTCATTTATATAGACACTGAAACAGCATGTTCAGAAAAGGAACAAAACACAGGGAGGGTGAGGTATGAAATATACATTATATAAATGGTATTACAGGTGGAGCATTAATAGACATGCTTTGTGGAGCTCCAAGACTTACAGTAATTCAACTAATAAAATATGGGACCTTTAAAAACTAACATTTGAGTCTACTCCAAAAATGTTAAGTAAATATCAGAAAAATGATCCCAGCGTTTCACTAGAAAGTTTTCTCAGTAATGATCAGACTGCCTGAGTCATGTTTGAAACCCTGGCCTCCCAGGAACACTTTTAATGGCCCAAACATGTGGAAATGACTTGGAGCGTGGTCAGCACTATATGGAGGATGTGGCAATGAATCCCAGCTTTTTTCCCAGCCAGAGTTCCCGTGATATGCAAGTGGTGAGGACATACTGTAAGGGGCCTCTTCTGCAAGTTATCTGTCATTGTTCAAACATCAGACGTTCTACTCGCCAACTGTTCATGGGAACGACTGCAGCAGCAGCTCTTATCATTATTCACAGATGTTCTTTTAAAACATTTTTCTTATTCCCGAGTCTCATCACCGTACTGTGCTTAAAGTCTCCTGTGGATGTCAATTGGTTTTACACCTTCATTCATGAGTAATTGCATCAGAATTCCCATATAAGATTTTATAAATTAGCTGTTACTATGGAAAAGTACATGTATTAAAACATTCACCTTACTGTAACTATCTGTGAAGAGCCATGCTGTTATAGAAAAATGATCAGTTCTAATACGGTTTGAGAATTCTTCCAGCATATTGTACTGACTAAACAGAGGCGTTCATACTGTATGAAGCCTGTTAGGTAGGATAAGGAGATCAGGAACCTGTTAGGTTTTTGACCTCATTATGCTGTTCATCATTGCATTAAAACAAAATGATAACCTTATTAGTAATGACTCAAAACCAGTTAACGGGTTTAGTCTACCTTGTTACCGAAATGTACTAAAAAAAAGTTGTTGTTGTTTTTTTTCTACTTTTATTAAACTTGAACTTTAGCTGTGAATGAAGCCCGTGCCAGCTCTGCATATGTCCTGGTTGGGCTGTTGGGAGATCGTGTGGACATACCAGACAACTTTTTCTCCCTCCAGCTGGTCAAGTGTTAAAATGTCCATGTTTACATTTGAAGAGCTGTAAAAGGCGCACTGTCTCATTTGGCCAGTTAGTGAATTGGACCCTGAGTGTGTCTTATTTACACTGACTGGAATGATGTGTGTGTGGTTCTCAAGGGGAGGCAGGGGATTGAACCTGACAGTCTTAGCTCATCAGGAAAGGTAAACAATGCCATATTTCAGTGGGTGTGTGTGTGTCAGTTTGGTTGTGTGGGGGTGATGTAGGGGCATTACTGGGGAACTCGACTCCTGGGCTGCATTTGGTCGTCAAGCCACTGTTCAAGCATTTCTAGAGCTAACTGTTCCCCGCACAACATTAAGCACTGAATCAGACGTAAAATTTTAGTAATCTATGGATCTTTGGCCGACTCTTTGCACTTCCTCCCCCTGCCATTTCTCTCGTACCTACAGCAGAGCTCAAATGAACTCCATATGACCATCTGTCACGGCTGCACGTTAGCAAATCGAGAAAGGAAAAAAAAAAATCACCCTAGAGTTTGGCTTGCTCTTTCATACTACTCATGCAATGTTTTCCATTGTTTTTCAAGTCGAAGAAGTAAGACAGGATTTTTGGTTGGTGTGGGGGGTCACACGTCGTCTGTTCAGACCTGCAGTTGAGTTATCACACAATTAAAGCTGTTTATAAATAGACAGGGTTTGTAAACCAACTCGATTGGCCCACCACTATCCCAAACACACAGAGCAGTCAGACGACCTAAAGCCATAGGGGAAGAGACAGGGAGACTGAGATGACTTCAGACAAGTGGAAAAAAAAAACGGAAATAAATCTTATCACGCGGTGTGCCTCTTTTCACAACCTCTTGCGTCTGGGATGCCATTATTATTAACAGCGGTTGTTGGCACTTGTGCTTCATTCTAGACGACTCCGTCATAACTACTAAAAGTATTTGGGTCGAACGGACACACGTACGAACGTACCGCTCGTCTCCTCAGCACTGAGCGAATTGAAAGCCTTGGTCTTTGCGTTCACTAGCAATTAAAAGCTCTCGTTTGTGGCTGGGCAGAAACAGCTGCATTGACTCCATGCAGTCTGTTAAGACCAGAGTAGAGCCAAGGCTTCCTTTGCACTCCAAAACACACACGTACAGTCCCATAAAGACACACACTCACACTTGCTACATCATTCATAGCGCAAACCTATCCGGCCTGTATAATAAAGGACAATTATAGCCGAGACGGCAGCGCACTGACAACAGACCAGGAAACGGATAATGGCTGCTAAACAAACACTTTGATCTTTGATGTGAAAAAAAGGAAAGAGAAATGATTCAGCCAAAGGCAGTGCGAGTACAGGTCTTTTTTTTTTTTCTGGTGTTTGTGTATTTTTCTCCAGACTTGTCTGATACCAATCTGTGTATAGCAGAGCTTTTTTTAATCACACTGAGGAAAAGATTATGTTTTCACTAAGTTCGACTGCAAATATGCCGACAAAAAACAACAACTGTATTCGTCGGGGTCACAGGAGTACTATTTGGTTTTATTTGGCTTGTGGCACTCTTCGGCTGCTTCGGAGTCCAGGCCACTTTGTTGTAATGTGGGGTTCGGCGTGTGATGCTTTCCGGTTGCTGGTTCGACTCCGCCGTGCTTTTGGCCTGGTAGCATCTCTTGCGGCAGACCGGGTAAGCGATGATAATGCTCCTCTTGATGTTTGGGCACATCGCTTGCACTAATCGAGGCTAAATTTAAACCCGGGAAGAGACAAGTCGTGCCAGAGAGCCATGTCCTCAGTTCACTTTCTCCTTTACGCAGCACAGCAGTATGAAGTCGTGTGTTTTACAGCAATAAGTACGAGTATACAAGCAGGACTAACTTTATTACCAAAATACCGCTCATGTGCCTAAACTTGTCGTCTACGTTGAGGCTCAACATGGATCAGATATAGAGTCGCGAAGAACATAAAAACAAGCTGAACAGGGACATTTAAGGATGAAGTTGTCCAACAGTCCTAATAATTAGAAGCAATTAGTGTGATCACAGGTGCAGAATAATAAACAGTGGGTACTCGCTTTGATTTATTGTTAAGTCAAGTCCTTTCTTTGAGAGGAACTGAAAGGGGAATCTTTGGGTGTGTAGATAATGAGCCCCAGGAATTTTCTTCTAAATGGACTTTAAGACACACTAACTAACTTCTCAGACATAAGGAAAAAACTTGTCTAGGTGACACGATGTGTACCCTTACTGGAAAATCTACACGCCAGACATTAAAGTCAGTGGAAACTAGATTGCATTTAAGCTGTAGAAAATAGTGTGTGTGTGTGTGTGTGTGTGTGTGTGTGTGTGTGTGTGTGTGTAAAACAACGCTGCTCTGTTTAAGTATATGGAATGTTTGATAGGATAATAACGGCAACCCAAAGTTTTTAGGAATATGCAAGCAAACCTATGGGCGCACACACCCATACCCACAGACACACACACACGCTCGTCTTTAAAGAGCGGTGAAACCAGCTCTGTGAAAGCTTCTTTCATTTAACACGATCAGCCAGCTCACCAAATAAGGCCAGCGCGGCACCCTTACCGCTTAACACAGACTGACAGGCTGTTAGAGTACCAACATGTCAGCAATAACAGCCTGAGAAACCTCTCCTTAACCTTGTAAAAGCCTTTCACGGCCAAAGAGGGTGTGTGGCTCCAGATTAAGCATCTGAGGATGTAAAGCAATGTAGTCAAATAATTGGCTTTGCTTCATACATGCTGTAGATAATTTTTTTTAACTGTCACCTATTAATCCTGGGTTTTTTAAATATTTAAATTCAATATGCATGTTGGGATTGTATGATGTAAAAAAAAAGCAATGGAAATCAGTTTAATTTATATATTATATTAATATTATATATTATATATTTAATATGTATATTATATATATACACAGTATGCACCAAAATATGCAGTACTGAAATGAAAAAACAAACAATGTTACCTTGTTGTCATCTGTAAGTTTATTCCTCCTGAAATAAACTAACATACACACTATTACCACGATATGCGCAATGCAAATGTTCGAAGTGTGTGTGCACAGCCTCGCTGTAGACGGTGTTCATCGTACACGCAGATTCTCAAACATATCCCACAACCAAGGTTGCTGCAGACTAGTGCGAAATGAGACGATTTGTCCGCGTAACGCAGGCGGATCTTCACAGTAGAACACACTCTCCTTTAACGTAGAACATCAGGTAGACATCAGGTGAATTGTTCTCCCACTCTTTTTAAACTCGGTCCCCGTTCACAATCACTTCCGTCTGAGCGGAAATACTACACAACTACGTATGAATACTTTCTCCTCCATCAAGAGACCCATTTCCAACAACGACTGCACAACACTTCCTTTACAATTCATGGAACACTGTATCTGGAGCTTTGCCCCAGCAACAAACTTAAATGCGTGAGTTTCAGTACTGTATATTTTGGCACGTACCGTAAATAAGTTTATGCAATATTATTAAATAATGTCCAAAATAAACAATTTGAAAAGTCTTTTTTTATTTCTATAAGCATCTTTGATAATGTGTCCTGAATAAATAGTATAAAGCATGTGCGTATTGAGTGTTACTGTACAGTCAAATGACGGTGTTATTCTTTCTTTCTCTCTTTTTATTTACAGGTAAGATTTGAAACTCCTCATCCGTGCACTGCATGATCCCCTGTGTAAGTAGCCTTAAGATCTGTGCTGACTGCAACAATAATATTGTTTTGACAAAGGCTTGAGCAACCTACCTCCACAAAAATGTGTCTGTGTGCGCAGATAAACCCGAACACACACACGCACCCACACTCCACCCTACTGTAATCCTACTGTCAGTCAAACAAAGCCGGTTGATGTGCAAGCGTGAGTCGAATTGATCTCTTCTTTCTCGATCCACCTAACCTTTACAACCGTCTGTGATTTCCACCCCAGCCACTTCTGCCTCAGCTGTAATGGATATTTAACCTTTATTGACTGGGTTGTTCACATAATCCCCAGCTAGAACCCAGCTTCCCTTAGTGAGAGCCTCAAAGTGAGAGCGTCTTAACCCAATGATGATCCTATAGGAAGTGGGCTTTCATTTTTAAACGTGTCACTTTATGCATAGATCAGTTTTTGCAATTAACATGAATATTCTGTTTTTTATGCATATTATTTTGATAGATTTAACTTTTAGAGTACCATGCAGTACTAATCACATTTGCTCAAGCGCGTAACCGGTGTTCAGTGTCTGTCCGGAAATTAAAATCAGCACCTATCTATCAATCGTTTAGAGCATTAGCTACCTTGATTAAGTCAATAGATGTGAAGTACTAAGCGACACGCCGATGTAGCGGGTAGCATTTGTTCCTTACAGCTCCAGAGTCTTGTGCAGGTTCACCAGGTTTTCTAGTTCCCCCAACATAAACATGCTAGTAAGTGTGTATTAGTGCATGAATGCGAGTGTTTGGTGCCCTTTGATAGCCTGGCTTCCCATCCAAGGTATATTCCCGCCTGAAGCCAAGTGTTTCACAGACAGGTTCCAGACCCACCATGACACTGATTAAAGTCAAGATATTACTTAAAATCTATGAATTTTACTTTTTGCATTGCACTTTCAACTCGTTGCATTTTCAGCTACATCTCACATCAGTGCAAACACACTCATCTTATATCAGATGGATCCCCAAGCAAACTGCATAATTAAATCAGTTATGCAGTTTAATTGATCTCTTACATTAACAGCATTTGGCAGACGCCATTATCCAGTGCGACTTTAATCTCATTTAATCTCAATATACAGCTGAGCTGTTGATGGGTAAAGACCTCGCTCAAGGGCTCAGTAGTAGGAACTTGGTAGTGTGAGCTACCGCTGACCTGATCTCATTTTAAAATTCAATTTACAAATGTTAAAATCAGCAAATTCCTCAAACATCATCCTACAGATTTGCAGGAAATGCGAATCTTGCAAAAAAATGCTTGTAAAATACTTTCGTTTTGCTAGAGTATTGGATTTTTTTCCCTCAAGTTTATGGGCAGTTAGCACTGTCGCCATGCACCTCCAGGGTCCGGGTTTGATTCCCGGCCAGGCTCGATTCCCGTCTCTGTGTGCATGGAGTTTGCATGTTCTC
>JAOVVB010000016.1:6295625-6320211 GCA_028570985.1 Heterobranchus longifilis
GTCATTTGGTTAATTGTTTTTTTTAGAACAAAAAACATCATAGCAAAAAGCATAGTCTTCAATAGGTGTGCATGATTATTGCAGAAATCATGCTTGTTATGGTAATAATTTCCCTTTAAAATTAGAGTCATGTAACTTATTAAGGCATTTTTCACGCAGCAGGATCATGATTTTAATACCTAACTGGGTCGGTTTCAGAACCATGTTGTGGTTAAACAGTCTATGGCTGCCAAGGTCTTGTTTTAAAGCAAATGCTTTTAATTAGATTTCAAACGAAGTAAACATGTACAGTGTCCAGTAAGTGCGGACCGCGCGTGTCTGCAAGATCTACAAAAGCATTTCTGCTTTATGTGTCTCTAAGATTGGAAAAAGGTACGAAGTGAACTTGCTTTTCATGAAAAGGCCAAGGGCAAAAAGAAGAAGCTTCGTTTTCCAGCATCCCAACATTCTGGGCTGGTTTAAGCCTTTTTTTTTTTTTTTTGGTGGATGAGGTTGGGCTGAACATTTTTGCTGAGACTTTGCCTCCCTGCCAAGCACTGTCTCTCCTCATATCTGGCACTGAGGCCACGATGTCAGCATGTTTTTCTAACCCTCTTGGTTTGCGTTTGAACTCACATTCTTCATAGCTGATTAGTTTGATGTGGCGTGTGTGTGTGTGAGAGAGAGAGAGTTTTTTGGCAGTAGCAGCCATCCGGGAAGAGGATGCTATAGCAACACAAGTGCTCTGGATGCTACTTAAAAAAAAAGATGCGGATTCTGTTTTCATTTCTTACTCTTTCTGTGGTAGTGTCTGTTAGTGCGATGTATACAGTAGAGATGTGTGTGTGTGTGTGTGTGTGTGTGTGTTATGTTTCTTACAAGTCTGTGGACATCCACTGCAGGGACGATGTGAGCTTTTTCCTTTTTCAACATGTTGTTTTTCCCCTCATGCTGTTTTCAAAGAGCTTTTTATCTGGTTCAGATGTTATGGTTCTCATGTTCACTCTTCCTTTTTGTTTTGTGTGTGTGTGTGTGTGTGCGCGCGCACGGGCGTGTGTGTTTGGGTGTTGTAATCCCTCTCACCTGTTTGCCTCATTATCGGCTGGTGTGTGGTGAAGCGTGACAGAGCATGAAAGAGAAGGGAGTTTGGAGTAATGAGCATCCATCACTCCATGTCCCACTACCACTAGGCACTACAAATCCCCACTGAGAGACAGACAGTTTGAAAGAGAGAGAGAACGCAAACATACACACAGCTGCCGTTACATCGCAACGCTAATAATGATCATTTCGAGCAGCCAGTTAGAATCCCAGTGTAAGGCACATTACCACACGAGCTCTAGTTTTGAATATAATCTTAATTTGAATGAATTAGCCGTGTGCATCAAAGGTGGCCCGAAAAAACATCATCGAGTCTGGGATGCAACCATCACTTTCGACGAGGTAAAACACTGCAGCGCCCATTCTCACACACAGTCAAAGAGAGAGGTTAGAAATAGTGAGAAAGGGGGTAGAGAAAATTGGACCCAAATAACAAGCGTGGCTTGCAGACATGCTGTGTGCTGTGTAATTATGTGACAGTGACAAGGTTCGCTGTTTTACCTCCCTTGGATTCAGAATAAAAAAATACACAATGTTAGCTTTCCCTAGCTTATCCAGGGAACCATCATTTTCTGTAACACCGCTTGCCATCTAACCATGCCATCTAAAGTATATCTGCATAATGTTTAGAAGACTACCGCTGAGCAGAAGGCCAGATCGGATTGGTTAAAGCATATACTAAAAATTTATTCGTGTTCTAGTTCAAAATTTTATCTCGGGAATATAAATCATGAACCAGTTGTAAGTGGAGCAAATGAGCGCTCAATCAGCTCAACCTTCAAACCATGGGAGTGTTTTATATAGACCACACTGAATTACTATAACATTGACGGTATTATGTTAGCTTAAAATAGCACATTAAAAGCATTATAAAACAGCCTATTACGATTTTACGACTTCAGTTTATTAATCTCATGGCTTTGTTACTGCCGGAGCACAATATAAAATAAACAGAAAAAAACGCAACATAATGGGAGATGGAGTGTTGTTTATAAGCTACGCAATAATGAGTTGAAGGCATGTTGTTTAGATTAGACCCTTCATGGAGCAATATATTAGTGATGTACAGTACTGGACTGCTGTTACACACTAAAGTTCTATCTTTAGGTAGACACTAGTCATTGCATATCAAACACCGCAGAAGAGCTGCCATTTTTCGAGATGCTCTAAACCAGTTGACCAGTTGTAGCGATCACAGTTTGACCCTCAACAAGGTTGCTCAGATTTTGACATCTGCCCATTACTTTGCTCATTTTTTTCACTTACAACACATCAACATCAAGAACTGACAGCGCACTCATTGCCTAATACTGTATATCTCACCCCTTGAGATATTCAGCTTTTTTCATGTCACTTGTCAGTGGTTTTAGTGTTACGGCAGATCGATTTGTATATGCCAGAGCTTTTCAGTTTAATCGATTATGCAATTTATTTTTTTAAATCTTCATCTTATAATCTTTTGCTGGTGAGATTTTAATTCTTATTCAAAATAAACTTAGACATACAAATGTTAAACATCTAACATTGACGAATACCCTAAAAATATATCTGTTTTTTTAAGCACCTGTAGGTACCGTACAAATTCTTCTGTCTCCTTTTTTTAAGAGTATTGCTTTATCTTCTTTTGAGTTTATGGGAGGTCGGTGCAATACCGTCACCTACTGAACTGGGGGGGTTTGAGTAGAAACGTCACTTTACAAGACATGACTTTTACATCATCAACAACACAAGTTACACACGCTTTAGTATATACTTATATTAGTGATGTACATTCTCATGCTTTATTACATTTGACAGCAAACAGAAAAAAGCATGAATCATCTTCGGTCCTTATTGTCTATCCCCTATTAGTGTTACTGTTTAAAGTGAATGGCTTGTGCTTAATTGTGCTTGTCTAGCTGCTATTGAAAAACCTTTGATCTGAGTCTATCGGTCTCCGAGACACAGACAGCAGGAAGGTCATTTGAATAACATGATAGAAGAATCTACAAAATCTAGAGTGGTTACCTGTCTCTGAATATGAGCAGTTATGAGTAAATATTGCTAAGTTATGGACTATGTACAATATAAGAAAAAATGTTCATTAAAGTTGAAATGCTCCACCACAGCCTAAAAGCTACTAATCAAATTTCTAACAACATAAGAACATAATTGTGTTTTTGTCCAAACTGCACTGCACATTAACCATGATAAAGATCGCAAATAAGATGATGATTGCATCTACTATCTGAATTCTGTCTCACTGTAACGACCATTCTAGCTGACAGTAAATCCTGATCGACCTACGTTCAAGTGTCTGGCATGAACACAGTGCTCAATAGTGTGTACGGCCTCTCTGGGTTTGCAGTATTGATTTTTGAGTATTGAGAAGTTTCTAAACATTTACTCGTATTTCCAGCAGTCATGGACTGTTAATTCCCTGTGGCCTGTAATTATTTTTATACCCGGGCTTAACTCATTCTTTTTAGTAGTGTCCCTGGAGATCAAGTCACTCAAGCTGTGTGTGTTTATAGAAACTGGTCTTCAGTACATTATAAAATCATAAAATGATACATTCAGGACAGGATTCTTCAACAGACATACATTATGTTGACATTACAAGCCACATTGTTCAATTCAGATTTTTTTGGTCAGATTGGACTTTGCAGGTCATGACTTTTCATATTCATAATTACAGTTGACATTTATTTGACTCTAATGTGGAGGCATCTGTCCTGAAACAGCATGTATGCGCGCATCAATATGTCTTTGCTCACGCTATCTGGGGTAAAGCACGTCATATTTTGTGAGCACAATGGATGCTATTTTAGGAAAATCATGCTTGGGATTTTGCTCTGGAGAGTGGCAAGCAGTTAATCAACTGTATTAGTTGAGATGCAGAGGAAGGAAGAAAGCCAGACGCATGAATCCCACTCTGCCTGTTCTCGCTCAAGTCACATGACCATGTATCAGATATTTATCTGATCTAGGACCACATACAAAAGTGACTCAGATCTGATTTGAAAAGGCATCAGATTTGTATGTTCAGACAGCCCTTAAAATCAGACCTGTGTCACATTAGGGTTAAAAAAAGAATCAGATTTGAGTTAGATTTGAATCAGTTATTTGAGGTCTGGCAATATGAAAGCAGCCATTGTGAGAAAGTTGGACTTCAGGAGTTCCTTAAAATAATTTGACTTGCGTGCCAATTCATTATTATTCTATTCTATTTTATTTTAATACATTTAAAATGTTTCTTTTGGTTCTAATTTAAATATGCTATCACTTAGCCGCAGTGTGTCTAATGTGGTCTTGGTTATGAAGAATTTGTCATTAAGAAAAGGGAACACCATCTGGTAAGTGTCTTTTCTGAGGGCCCGTTTAAAAGGACGTGTCCTGCTGGGAAAGGGCCATGGTCAACAGCCCTTTCACCCTTCCTCATCTCATGTATACACACTTTACACACATACACACAGAAGTCTGTGCAAGGTCCTGGTGTCAACATTTGAGTGACAGGTACAAAGTAAGCACTTGCCACTCAGGGAGCCAAGAGAGAGGAGCAGAACAAGCACTGTCAGTCAACCGTTACCATGACAATGGGAGGTCTTGCCCCATCCCCTGGCCCCTTTGTGTCTTTATTGAATTAGCACACAGGTTGCCTTTGTGGGTCCAGGCAACGGTAATTGAAAACACATCACGAGAAGAGGACTCGAAAAAGGAAGGATGCGCTTCAGTGCACTCCATTAGATAAGCTGATGCAGTAGAGAAAAGGAATGATTAATATATCAGCGTGACAGAAGGAGTAAAATGAAAAATATTGCAAATAGGGATTTGAGAATGGTTTGGGGAACGTTTCCTCATAACAATCCAATTCATTCATATTAACAAGATGATTTTTTATAATGGTGACATGCTTTCTAATAACAACAACAAACACAAGCTTTTTATGTAATAAAATAATAATGTCAACTTGATAGTTTTTATTTGATTTAATTCTATTTAATTAATCTATTTATTTGGCTTGGCAGCAGTGTGCTTCCATACAGCCATGTTGTCCTGTCCCCCACCTCATGACTGACAAGATTTTGTTGATTGTTACATTTAGAAGCAGCAACAAAAAAAATCACTGTGAAGGTCAATTGCTGTTTTATGGACAGCAGGGGGACAGAATCAGTCGAAAAGTTTGATTACTCATTTCACATTACAGCACCTACATCGATTCCACAGATGCAGCCCAGTTCCAGAGGACTAGTGGCCCTGCTGATGTGATTTTCTCGCAATCATGGGAAGAGCAAAATGAGCACATAAGAGTCGTATTCACAGAACCTGATGGGTTTAGTTAGGAGACCAGTCAATTTCTGCTTTCTGAACATATTTAGAAATAAAGCTAAACTAGTAAACTCCTACATACCAAAAGGGCTGACCCATTAAGCCACATTTATGATGAGAGCTTAGAGTGATTTTTTGGGCTTTCATGTATGTATGATCTTGTTTTGATCATACTAATACACTGATATAAGCTCAGACATAATACATTCTAATACACCGATCTGACACAAACATATTGTGTTGCTTCCCCTTGTGCCAGCGGTGCAGCTCTGGCCCTTTGGGGCATGTGGCCACAAGACCTGTCTGGCACTGGGACACAAGTGGCATGCTGTGAATAGATGCTCAGGCATATTGAGAGCTGGGAAATTTGGAGGACAGAACAACCGCCCTGAACTCTTTGCGTTTACTTAGCAAGCTGTTATGTTACTGTGTATTGTGATACCTTTATGTCGTATTGCTGAATTTTTTCAGCAATTTTGTGCTGCGTTGGCTTTTGTGTTGTGATCAGACCAGACAGGCTAACCTGTGGTCCAAACAGGCATAGATGAGCCCATGACCCTGTCGGCAGTTTACTGGTATATAATTGAATAATGTTATTCAATTCACCTGGCGGTGGTGTTAGTGTTGTGGCTGATTGGTGTACATTAAAGGTTTTTACATGGGGATTTGTGACGACCAAAGAGCACACTTTACTCTTTTCTCTCGATCTACCTTGTCTTGTTGTCTGGCCAGACAAGAATGGGGCAAGCTTTTCTGGCTGAGCGTAATGGATTCATGATGTCTCTCCTGATTGAGCTACGCCATTGTACTCTTTAAAAATGGTAGCAGGAGTGTTCCATTACAAATGAAGTTTGAATTGGAGCAAAATTGCAGGGCCTGTCATCTTTTTATAGAAAAGAGAAAGAAAATGTCCATTTTCCCTCATTCTCCTTCTTGTTACAGGGCCAAAGGGGGTAGGAGGATGGAATTATCTACAAACAAACCAAAGGTTTTCGATAGCTATGTTGAGGGAAACAGCTACCAGGGAATAATGGGGAGGGTAATAACCCAGGCTGTAAGAGAAATTCTGACATTAGCTAAGTGCACCTTGTGTCTGTTTTTCGCTCTTTAAAAGAGCTTTGAGTGCTTCTTTGAGGCCCCCAAATGATGTGGTATTGACATGCTTTTGTTGCGGTTTGAGAAGCCTCTTAAATTGGCTTTCGGAGGAAATTTACGCATCTCGGTTTGCCATTTGGGTAACTCGTACTAGAGGTGGGTGATATGGACAAAAAATTTATATTTCAGTATTTTTAGGCTTAATATCGATGCAATATATGTATCTCTATACACTATACGTATTTTCTGCAAAGTGGATTAAGTGCACTTACAGTCAAAGCCATAAAAATAGAGTTAAAATATGAATGAAACAAAAAGAAATAAGAGGGCCACTTTAGCAGAGCTCATAGAATTGTCATAAAGCGAAAGAAATACATATTAAGGGGTTATAAACACACTTTACTTCAGGACAGAAGACTTTTCAGGCATGCCGTAATTTCACAATAGCACAGTTGCATTAGACTACGGTTCAGAAGGTCCCAGGTTCAAACCCTACAACCACCAAGTTGCCACAGTTGGGCCCTTGAGCAAGACCCTTACCCCTTAACTGCTCAGATGTATAATAACGCAAGTCGTTTTGGATAAGGACGTCTGGCAAATGCCAAGATGTAGATATAGGGAGAGTGGGGGGGCTGTGCCAACACAGGGAGAGAATAGGGGCGGGGTTGTATGGAGAGTGTGAGAGTGGAGAGATGCAATACCATATATGGCACGGATTTACGGAAGAACTGTAATGTAATGCAACATCAAACTATATTGATGTTAACAGTATTGTCTGATCCTATAGCCTTAAGTCTACATGGATAATCCAATATGGTATTTAATTCTTTTTCCATTACTCTTTCTCCTTTCACATCCCCTGCAGGCTAGCAGTTTCCATGCTCATCATTAGCATGACTATTCATTAGCCCATCGATTAATTACGAGAAATTGAAGCGTTCAATAGGTAGCTGGTACAAATGTATTATTCATATCTTCTACTAAAAAGATTAGGGACTGCAACTTAAAAGCTACCCTTTTGTGAATAGGCAGGCAAGGTGACATATGGGAAGTGGAGATGTGACAAATTGTACTTTGCCATGCTAGTTGTCTGGCTCATCATATTGATTTATTGTACTAATGGGATTTGTATTGATAAGGGATGAGCATCGTAGATAATTAGCAGTGAATAGCTCAGAAGAACTGTGGGAGGTTCTGCTGGATGCTCAGTAAAAGCATCCATATAAAACTGCACAAATTGTACGTTAGACTAAAGAGTCCTCAAAGCGACACCATGCCAAATACTGACTTTGTTTCATTAATTACTGTGTATTGGGATTTTTTTTTCCTTTTTTCTTTTTGAGGAATGCTTGCCCTACAGCATTTATTTGCATGTGCCTAAGACTTTTGCAGAGTATTGTATATATATATAACACCCAGTGCACCACAGCCTCCCGCATGTGGGGTCTAGCAGGGAAAGAGCCCAGGCTGTCGCCCCTTCCTCCAAACTCCCCAGATCACAATCGAGGATCCACCCCGCAACCCACAGCACCCAAAGGATCCGCTGCCAGCGTACTGGTGCCAGACACCACCTCACACTCCCAGACGTTTTTGTGGAGCATGCCCTGTGCCCTGTGGCACAAGGGAACCCCAAACATAAGTGGTTTTAATGCTATTGGATTTAATGTCATTGTTAATCGGTGCGTGCATGTGTGCATGTGTGGTTGTACATCCCCCGAAAACACTACTTATTCCCAGACCTGACAGGAAAAAGGTGTCCAGCACTCTTCTCCCCACAATATGAGACTCCATTTCCATCTCATTAAGGCTGACAGATGAAATATGAACACGTTTAATATCCATCCTAATACCTAGCGCTGACAAGCCACATAAGTTAGCTGGCTAGAGGACTGTCATGGCATTTGGATAATGAACTGTAAATAGGGTTTTATTAGGCCTTACTATAGCCGTCTAGAGTGGGGTGAAAGGAGGGCTTATTGCGGCAAAGGTCAGGACCCGATTTTAATGCCCTTATTATAGACGTTCTGCTGCTTTATCCAGTGGGGACGATTCGGTGTAAGTTGGAAACATGCCAAGTCTGAAGACATATTAGCAATGCCAGACAGACAGAGAATACACTTCCCTGGGCCAAGGCCCACCTCTCTCATCACCTCAGCCAATTTATTTCCATTTAAATCCATTCTTATCCTCCTGACTAAGAACCCTGTGCCTGACAGCTTTTCATTGTCGCTTCTTCATTTTCTGTGCTTTTTTTTTTTCCTGCCTTTGTCACATTGAAATCATATCTTTTGCTGTCAGGGATTAGTATTGAATATGGTGGGAAATATTTTGACCATAGCTCAGACCACCTCTCTTGGTAGTGCAGTGTTGAAGTCTGATTACGGCAGAGTTGATGTAGAAACGTTGATCACAAAATGGTTATGCATCAGCATCCAGCAGAGCAACATCAGAATGTTTGACACTTCATCCCTCCCCCAGTATGTAATTTATTTAGTATGTCTTTGCAGACAGGGATTTCTGTAGATGTGATATATAAATATGCATGGTGGCTGTCTATCTTAGTTTTACCCCTGAACTGTCCACCAGCAGAACAAATGTAACATTTGTTGCAACTTATTAGTGAAATAGACTGAACCTGTAAGAATCTGATTATAAATACAGCTCTGATTATGGTTGGTTGACATTTATAGCACTGTGCCCTTTGATGCCACTGCATCATTTTAATTCATTTTAAATGTTAGTTCACTGCGAGATCTTAGGTTCACCATCACTGTCTTTCTGGTAGTCAGAAACTCTCATCTGCCATTTAACATTATGGCTATATCCAGAGATATTAGTTTGTAAGTTTGTGTGGTGTGTAACTCGTCTCCCCTCACCCTGGTGTCAGTATTAATTTGCTTTTGTAGAACAGTGGTACCCAAGCATATGAATACCCACGACTAAGAATATTTGCCTTAAATAACTGAAATTTAGCAAAAAAAATGTTTTTGCAAACGAAAGATTTTCGACATACAAGTGAACGAACCGAGGCGAACGCGAGGCGAACGCAAGGCCAAGTTGCACGTGTGTCCGGGAGCTGTTGAGAACTTGTTTGCATCAGTGGAAAGCCAAACGAAGCGAGGATAGATATTTTTTTGCGGGATTTGCAGCATTTTGTGCAAAATTTTCTGAAGACATAGCACCATCGGTCCCAAGCAGCCGGTGCCAAAGGAATCATAAATAAAGGATAAGTGAGGTTTAATGTCTGTTTATTTCATATTTGACTTCATTTACATGTCTTTTCAAATGTTTTTATTGTTTTTATATGCAAAAATATGTTTATAATGTTGGAAATTGGTAATATTTTTGGGTGGCTGGAACAGATGTAACTGTATTTTCATTATTTCCTATGGAAAAATGCATTTTGCAATACAAGATTTTAAGAACGCTTAAAAAACAAGCTTAAGAACTCGCCCCACTAAAATAAATGAAATTTGTGTGCCGAGGTACCACTGGGCACACCGAGGTTCCAGCTTGGCACTGTACTGATAAATCATGCCTAGCCAAGATCTTTGTGCTGATGTACAGTAGTGTATACTGTACAATGATCACATGACTTTATGTTACCGTGTATCAGCTAGAGCAGACCGGAGAAGGTTACAATTATTAGTATTAGTAATAAAAGTTGTATGAAATAATTTCACTTCTGATATAGTCTAGTATTTATTACAGTAAAAATCTTTTTTGGTTCCATATGTGCCGTGCCCGTGTTGTTACCTGGACCAGTGTCTGTTAATTATCTGATCTTGCTGTAGCTCAGAGATGGATAGCATGGCATTTCTTTTAGTGTTGTGCTGAAATGTTGAGGGCATGACTCTATTAACTGGAGTCTGAACCCTGCTCTCCAGAGGGTGTATTAAATGGAGGAAGATAAATTTCCTTTACACAGCTTGAGTCATGTTATAGAGCACTTTTGTCCTTATGCACTTAGAGTTTATAGGGGTACTGTAGCCAAGGTTATAATGACAAAGATATACAAATTCTGAACCGTTATTGAAAGTTGAACTGTTTAGATTTAAGCAACACATGGCCAGACTGATCTTACTGTCTGTCATAGAAGTAATGCAATGAATCATTTAGCAACATTGCATTATTTAAGTTATACTCTTAAGGTGAGATCTAGACTGTGTGCGTTTTTAGGAGCATGCATCTGGCTTCTGATCCCTCTGTAGTGGCAGCTAAAATTACAGCACAGGCAAGTGTTAAGGCTGCTCCTGAGGCGCAACAGTGTACAGATTAAGCGAGACCAGGCCATGAATATGGATAGCGAATCAGAACAAATGTCCAGACAGACGGGGTCACTGGCTGTGCTGCTTTAATTAAAGTGAGAAGAAAGCAGTGGCTGTCCTCCTGTAGATGAACCCTTCCACCGCCAGCAGCTAGAATGCCGTCCCATGTTTTCCTTTGTCACGGCCTAATCCTTTATTATTTCCATCGGGACATCTTTTTCTGCTTCCTTCTGTCTGGCGTGCAGAGATTATAATGCTAGTTAATATATAGTTATCCCTAACTAAGACATCCACTGTGACCCTTTATGTTCAGGTGGTTATACTTATTTTGTTGGGAAGCTTCATCTGCTGTGGAGTTGATATGATGATATAGAATTCTGCACAGTTGCTATAAAATGAGTAAGGAGTGTAAGACGTTGCTCCTGAAAGGCACAATGTAATCTTTGATTCAGTAGGCTCTTCAGTTGGGATGAATGGTGTTGCTCCTTTCTCTGACAATTACAATTGCTCTGATTGTGTTCAGCTGGTTTGTAATACAGCAGTTTTTACATATCATATGGAAACATCTGGCCTCGACCTCAGGAAATCCCACCTCTGGCACTAAAGCCAACACAGAGTGTCACGTTGGCCATCATCCTAGCCCCGTGTAAGCGAGACAGGTATGAGAACTTCCTGTCTACTGAGATGTTCAGGGAGGAGGCCATATTAGCCTTTCTGTCTGAAATAATATTTCCTCAAGTGATAACCTCATACACCCAGCAGAGGAAAGAATTCACACCCCAGTGATATCTTTGGCACGCTCTGTACAATGTGCAGCGTGTGAAAATAAAATGGCATTTATGGAATGTTAAGTCAGACACTATGGCCCTAGTAGTATGATATTTAGCTGGCAATTTACAACAATGCCATTTGCTTTGAACAGCGCTTTGACAATTAACTTTTGTTCATGATTTTAATAAATAAACTCATTTGTTCTGTATTGTTTAACTATATTTTGCACAGATATTTTGTAGTTCTAGGAAATTGTGCAGATGAGGGCTTGCTGGGAAATTTTCTGCTCCGTCATTAAGTGCCAATCAACTGGCCGATGTTCAGTGTAAAAGGTTTTTTCCCTCCCTGGCAGAATATCTTGGATAGCTGGATATCTTTCCTATTTCTTAATAAAGAATATTTTTAGTAAGAGTTCATTTGCCCTTTGTTTCCCTTTAGCTTATGCATGGAATGTGTAAACTCTAACTGTGCTTGAATTGTTTTCTATTTCTTCATAACACACTAGTGCGATCAACTCATATAACCAAATTTATGTTTTGTTTTGTTTAGTTTTTTTGTTTGTTTATTAACAGTTATGATTAAAGTCCTGGTGGTATCACAGATCATTTGGTCTCCACTTTGATCCTGAGCTTGGCTCACTGTGTGTGTATGGGGTTTTCCATCTCCCAGTTGCAAAGTCTGGCTTCACAAAAAGAATATTTGGCAATATTTGGTTTTCACATCAGTAATTTTAAGATAATTTGCAATTAGTAAACAGGCAACAGATGCGATGGATCATATGTAATCATTGTATGCTGACATTTAAAATGATTTTACACTTGTGCATGTGATTACCATTTCAAAAAGGGAGGTGCATTTTGTGGTACTGCAGAAATGCTGTAATGCTTGTGTAAGTGTGTGTATATACACAAGTTAGGCTTGATGCTGCTGTCTCTAATTGGAGTTTAGCTATGGTTGACTGAGTGGCACCAGAGTGAAGTGCCAGGAGGGCGCCAGGTCTACGCTGCCCTTCTTTTCCCTTTTGTTAAACGTGGTGTCTGAATGAACGGCCACAGAACGAGCAAGTGCTGCTCAGAAAGCTATTTTGTTTTACATCAATCAGTGCTGTTTGGCAGTGTACTATACTACATGCTTTGTTCATGAGGCAGAGAGTAGCTCAGGCTGTCTGTCTGGTTACGGGCCAAGCCATTAGTAGGGGCAAGTGGTGGTGCAGTCGGGTTGCTGGATTGTATTTTTGTTTTTGGTTTGTGTGGAAAATGCATTAAAGGTCACTGAAAACATGACTAACATGCTGCTTCAGTGTGTGTTGTGCATTTCGGCACGTGTGTTTCATTTGTAGAACATTTAGTCTATTCCTTGTTTTCCCCCCTTCCTGACTTTGGCTTGCTTTACGTTCATGTTAAATGCATGGTCGGTCACCTGGGAAAATACTTCACATGGTCAAACTTTACTATACAAGTTCTAAGTATACAACCTAATTACGAGTCCATCTCAATCAATGCAGCGTCATAAAGTAGACTTAAAAGATGTCAGATTATAATATTTTCATTAATAAAAATATATAGATTATTATTATTATTATTATTATTATTATTATTAAATTTTTTCCGATATGCATTACTTAGGGTTTCATCAAGTGATTTAATACAATTTTATTTCATGAATGATCTGATCTCAGGGCTGAGCTGTGCTTTTCTTGGAAAGACACAGGTTTTGTTGTTTTTTTTAGTTCTGATAGCAATTAGACTCCTCATCTCATCCCCCTCCCCATCTTTGTAGTCCGTCCCTCCTTATGAATATTCAGTGAGCCCGTCGCTTAATATGCATGAGTGGGAGTGTATAAGCAGAAGTGCGTTAGTGGTATAAAGGCATAAAAGGAAGAGCGAGAGGACAGGAAATGACTGCGCTCGGGCACTTAGATGTGTTCACACACAGAGCGAACACCGCATTGTGGAGAGGGTATAAATCTTCACTAGTGAGGCAGAGCGCAGGAGAGGAGCCTACAGGAAGGAGGGAGAGAGCATACAGAGTTACTGCTCTGCTCCAGCAGGCAGGCTGGATGGTGTGAACTCTTCATCATGGGATGCAGCCTCTGTACTTTACAGAAGCCAGCAGAACGATACAAACTACTGTATGAAGTGTGCCGGGTAACTGATTCTTCATTTCTTTGTGCGTTTGTTACAAACATTAAGGATCAGTGATAGATGGTTGGGACAGGGGGAAATAGTAGAGTCTTTATTTACAGTTTTGTTTGCTGTTTCCTGCATGGAATAATATCAGATTTTCTGATATTTTGTAAAATATTTTGGCTTTATAAAATATCTTTCCTTTCACGGTCTGGTGATGACAGATAGATGATTATATGTCTTGATTACGAGTCTGCTGTTTCCCTTGTTATGGTTATGTGTGCGTTGAAGGCAAAAGTTTGCACACCCAGTTTTAGCTGTTGGTGGGGTTAGTGTGTGTTGGTCAAAGAGAACGAGATGAGTGATTCACCATGTGATGTCTATTTCACATTTGTCCACTTTTATAGTTAAAATTAACATTTTATAGCAACTTTGTAGTTTCTTTTCCACTTACATCGATAGCTGTTTTATTATTATTATTATTATTATTATTATTATTATTATTATTTCACTATTAGATCTCAATGTTCGTAGGTTACAGGTATTTAGGTCTTTGGTTACTCCTCTTTTATATGATTTTTATGTTTGCTCTCAAGACCAGAATATTTTAATCCAGAGAAGTGTAATTAATGAAGACAAGGTTTTCTGTTTTCAGGCAAGACATTTAAACACACAAGTGTATGTACAGCAATATTGTCTCATGCTGTGTTTTTTAGTTCTATTGTGTTTTAGGATGCTGAGATTTACTATTGCAAATGCTCAACAGGGCTGTGATTGAGCCAGCAGGGGGCTGTGTATAGCCTGTTCACTTGTTCAATTACAGACACACACACGCGCGCACACGCGCTCGTTGTGACCTACACTTAATGTAATTATTAATGCAGGTAATTAATGCTGTGTGTAATGATGTAATCATATCCTTAACTCCACTTATATAAAGGCTGCAGTCATTGGAAAAGAAAAACAGTGTCCAGTACCTTGTGAGGACGAGATGAAGTTCAAACTAGTCGCATGTTCCTATGCTTAAGGAAGGCAAAGAGTCACAATCTGGCGGCATTTTCCAAACATCAAGAAACTCTAAGAAGAGCATTGCATTGTGTTAGCTGCTTTTTATATGTATGTATATGTGCGCTTGAGATTGAATGTTTGTTATAAGCAAAAAGCTTATACACTATTGTGTATTTCTCCTTTGTAATAGCATCTGTAGGTGTTCCTCTGCTAACAATGTTCCTTCTCTAGTGCGTCTGCAGATGAGATCTGCTTTGATCAAACCCATGTGAAAGCGGGGCTAAAAGCCTTGTCCTCTATTGAGGGGAGGGTGGGAGAGACGGACAGAGAGAGAGAGAGAGAGAGCTCCAACAGTAAATTGTGTTTTTAATCCAGCTTGTTGTATACAAAAAAATTATATGAAAGAAAAATATAGGACCACCCTAATAGAGCATCTTTTGTCCTGCTCTTCCCATTCCTTATAGAGTTTTATGCAACCTGTCACTAAGGTTTGATTGCCAGACTGTTAGCTAAAGGCGCCATGCTATTAGTCTTACAGCCCCCCTCGCCTTGCCAATTACTCCTAGCAGGGCTACCACCTGAGCGGGCTGAGCTTCAGTACACAAAGACACTCGTCCATGTCTACATCAAACTCTATTTATCACTCCTCAGATAAGGCACCCCATATGGCCTGAATTCTCGTCCTCAGCTTCCTTTTCAAATGAAATGAAAAGGCAGGAGAGAGGATTTTCTCTCTCTAGAGATCTCATGATCTCAGTGTGTAACATTGGCAAAGCAAGTGACAAGTAACATGAGTAAATTTTAGCAATAAATGTCACCCGTTGATGCATCAAAACAAGAGATCAATCAGGGAGTCTGCTTGCATTTTGTGTGTGTGTGTGTGTGTGTGTGTGTGTGTGTGTGTGTGTCGGCTTCTGTGAGGGGGGGTTTATTGTTTTTCATCCATGGATATAAAAGTCCTGATGTAAATTTCCTTCGTGGCACATGTAGTATACCTTTCTTCTGAGGATATGAGGATATGGTCACTGAGATTCTGTTTTTGGTCAGCGCCTCCGTCAGCCCCAAGTGGAATGATTAGCAGTGTAGCTATGGTGCATTTTTTTTTTTCTCCAATTTTTCAATTTCCACCGCTTTCCATTCCCACAAAAACTAAGTGAGGGCAGAGTGTGCTTCCTGACAGTCACATGAAGTAAACCACTGCATCCTTTTTTTTGAGCTGCTGAGCACACTGTGAGAAAAGCACTTACTGCCATCCTCAGCATACACAAGGTTAAACAAGCATACAGTTGGATAGTGTTGCTCATGACTAACACGGAACACTTAACACCATCCATTCCACCCAGAAAGAATTGATATGGACGGCTGGGTTATCAACAGGATTCACACTCATGATCCCATCAATAGAGCGAACATTTTTTGTTCTACTGGAAGAGAGCACAGGACTGGTGATTGAAAAAACACAGCCCAAAGTTTTATTTTGAAACATCCTCATGTCTTTCTGCTGGATATTTCAATGGCAGCAGATCCAGAGAGAGTGACCTATGATCCGTCTGGTGTGGTAGGAGTGGCTGTGTTTGTCTGAGAATGGATGGGTTACATGGAGGTTCAGGCTCCAGGCTGCCCTCATCCTAAGATAACACACACAGATCTTATTCGTCAGGGAGTTTGGGTTCTCGGCCACCTCCCAGATTTTCCAGCTATCATTTTGTTTCTCTATCTCTCTTGGTCCAGAATTATGTCTCTGTTTCATCATTGCCTCAGTCAACTAATGAGAAGAAACATGCTCTCAGGAACTGTATCAGATTATCTACAAAGTCCATACAAAACACTTGGCTCCCTTAACACGTCCATTATCCTAGAGACCCAGAGCTGTGGCATCATCGGCACTGAGCCAGAAGGGTGTACTTCCATTAAAGGACAGCTTAACCTCCTCAGTGGCTTTGTAATATGCTTAGGCAAAGCTTAAACAATGCATATTCTAGTGCTTGACCAATAGCACTTCTTTCTGTTCATTGATTCCAGAGAAAAGAGCCGATTCCAAAAAGTCACTGTTGGGTAAAGCGTATTAGCACTGGCGTCTCTGAAAGTGTACAAGGAGAGAGAAAAGCAGTTTCTCCCTCATTTCAGATGATTAAAGCTTATACGAGGCACAGTGTGACTTTCTCTCGCCGTCCTTGCAAACGATTGACCCCGATAAGTGCACCACGACCCCCTGCTGACAGCTTCAAAGCTGGAAAGGTATGCACCATGTGGAGATGCAAGTTTCTTCAGTGGTATTCGGCCTTAATCTGGCGGCGTGGATAAAACTGGGTCATGGCGTAATGGAGACGCCTAAAGTCACCCAAAAGCAGCCAACAATCAGCACGGTGCCTGTATTTTGTTTTCTAAATAGCTTCAACCCTGACTAGCTAGTAAGGTTCTGTTAAGATCTTGAGGAGCATCATAATGTTTTCTCCATCAAAGAGTGCTTTTGATGTTATTAGAACAGATTGTCCTACGGAAGAATAAAAAAAGTAATTCTGTTTGAAAATGAACATAAATCTAATTCAATTTCATGTACAGATAAGGACATCGTCTTGTGCGAGATAGTGGCGAGTGGGAAATAGATATAGGAAGCTACTCGTTTCGGTAATCATATTAACTGTTAAAAAAAAATATGAGCTTTTCTGGAAACTGCAATTTGTTTTTTCGTTCATTAGGAAATGCCAAACTAAGATTCCGTTAATTTCCCTAATAAGACAAGGATCTGACAGTCAAGAACATCCTCACTCTGGAGTCCCTGTGCTAATGAGGCTTGACAGGGTCATAGTGAAGCAATAGTTAACTTGTTTTGAGCAAGCTAAAGAAAATTGAGAGAGAGAGAGAGAGAGACACTAAGCTTAATCAGAGACAGATTGGAGCCCCAGCGCTTCCACAGCTGTTTCACACTCGAGCAGGTGGCCAGCGGTCACTGGGGATGGATCAGTACACTCTGGACCAGTCGAGACATAACAATCTCTGTCGGATGACAAGATACACAAGTGACACAGACTAAGCACAGATATAATGTGATGGCTACGGACAGGACGTGTCGACAAAATAAATGTGTAGTAAACAATCAAACAAAACACTTTGTTGTTAAGAGGGAAAGTAAGATTAATCATAACAGGATCAATCAAGACGTAACATGGTATTAATAAAGCAAGGCAGAGGCGCTGTGTGACAGCATTTGATGACGGGATAATGCTGTTGTTAGTCTTTCGGCTGCTCCTGTCGAGGGGTCGCCACAGTGGACCATCCAATCCGCACACAGCTTGGCACAGGTTTTATACAGAATCCCCTCCTTGACACATTTCATCCGGACTTGGGACCGGCACATCCTCCACTGGCTGGGGTTTGGGCATTTGGTGGGAATTGAACCCGGGCCTTCTGCATGGCAGGCAAGAAACCTACTGTACCACTGAGTTATCAATGCCCGATGACAGGAAAATGCAAAAATATGTAACCCAAAAAATACATGTATGTTTAAATGTTATATATTGCATTGTCTTTTTAATTTTATGCATTGAATTGGATATATAGCTGTAATCTAGATAAGAAAGAAAGAAAGAAAGAAAGAAATTAAAGTATTAGAACACCATAACAGGAAAGAATAATATAAAAAGCATATGTATATACACTTATTGTAAATGTAGAATTGAAAATTTGCAAATAAGGGGCACAATATATAATAAACCTACATCAATAAGGCTATAGACCGTAATATTTTGGTCTGAAATATAGTGCAGCTGTGATGATGTGTGAGGACATACAGGAGCAGGTGTGATTGGGTCCTTTTTTTATGGGTGATGTGTTTGAACAGATGCTCACAAGTCTTTCGTGCTGATCCTAAAAAAACAACAAAAAAAATAACAAAGACATCAGGGCAGATTAAATGCGCCGTCTGCTTTTCCCGGTGTATTCTGTTAAGTCTTTTGTTGGCACGTCTTTGTTCTTCCAGGTGTACGATCAGAAATATCATAATTGCAGTGTATTGTGCTTTGGGGGTGTTTTTTTATTTTTATTTTAATTAACAGTTAACAGTCAGTATTCCAAATAGATCTGGGGACAAATGTATTGTGTATTCGTTCATTTTCAGACTTCTTTGTATTAACACCTCCAGCGCTTCGCTCCAGAGATTTGTTCTTCGCTCCTAAATGATGGGACATGATTAACGATATAAATTGCGTGTGTGAACACATGTTTCGGAGGTGAAAAGCGGGACGTATCCTCGGAGTCCATGCCGAGTGATGAATAAAACATGCTGACAGAGAGGTCTAATCTCTTGTTAGAGCTGTGCGCCCCTTTTAAATGCAGATGATGGAGAGCCATTACTTCTCATTATTCCTCGTCAGCGTGAGTACTCCCTCAGCGCCTAATCATCGCCATCCCTCTGCGCAGGACAGCTGATATTTAAGACACAGAGTGGAGGCAGTGAAGAAGACAACCAAGATCATTTTTTAACGTGTTTTGAAGTAACGTATTGTTTGATGTTGTCATTTAATAATTATTAATATAATAAGTCCTGTGGTCTTTTGAGAGGATAAAAATCAATGCAGTAATTCAAATTTTTTATAATGCATTAATGTGGATGCATTATTCATGACCTCTGTATACGTGACCATAGTAGGTTCATTTTGGTACATTACTAAAATGATTGCATCTATTTTCAATTATTAAGCTCTGAAAATGCTAATCACAGCAAAATGTTAGCGTTAACCTGGATTGAAATTGGGATCATTGCTTAGCTGCTGCTTTAAAATGGAAAGGTTTTTTTTTTTGTATGGCAGGTAGATTAGGCGCTGAGGGAGTACTCAAGAGCAGGAGCTCAAGAACAAAATAATTAAGTAGGCAGTGGACAACCTGCACGATATCATCAGCTCCCGGAAAATACTCGGAACAATCATTTGGATTCGTCCTTTTATAATGACTTGCACCACAGCGCTGTTAAATTCTCAGTGCTGACCAGGTCAGAGAGCGTTAATTAAATTTTGATAACAGCAGCTCTGACAGAACTGCAGCTGCTCGTTCAGATCACAGGTTTATATTTTAATGTGCTGATTACAATAGGTAATTTTCTTGTCTGTAGTAAAATATTCACATTTTTCATGTGACTAATAATAAATCTGACTAAAAAGGGTTTTAACAAAATGCAATGTTCACTAGGCTATTATTATAAGTGCTTTCTGTACTTTCTCCATTTTTGTATTTGCCAGCGTTTAAAAATGCCCATAATGTTTTTCCCCTATTGTGACCTCATATAAGAAGTTCCTGTAGCCCTTCCCCTGGCATGTTTCTCAGCTCCGCTGTTCCCTGGTGTCAAGTGGCTCAGCAATAGCTTAATGCATTGACACTGAAATTGTGCATTCGGGCCGAGGATGATTAAGTATGATTAACTGCCTTATCTGAGGGCAATCTCAGCTGAAGCATTTACACACACACACACACACACACACACACACACACACACTCTGAGAGCTTTGTTAACCTGTTAAAGTAAGAGTAAAATTTGAGGCTTTTAAGGATTTTTTTTTTTTTTGTAACAGTCAGTAAATTACCTTTAGTTTGACATTGAGCTGCTCTATATTGCGTCATTGTTTTTTGTCTTATAATAGGAAACCCTTACACCCTCTATTACTCATGCTCTATGCCACTTCTCCTGTGCAGGGTCAGGTGGCCTGGATCCTATCCCAGAGGACGCAGGGCATTAGGTGGGGTACACACTGGACAGGGTGCCAATGCATGGAAAGCCACACAGACACATAAGCACACACACATACTGACACACACTTGGACACACTTCAGGTTATTAGAAAGTGCAGGTCTGTGGGAGGAAACGAGTACTCAGAGGAAACCCACCAAGCACGCAAGCATGCAAGCTTCACACACACAGACGTTCCACTATTTTTAATATTATGGCTACGGGGATTTGTGCTTATTCAGCCCCAAGAGGATTACTGAGAATGGGAACTGATGTCGGAAGAGAACTTGGGGTACAGTTTGCCTTTCAAATCATCTAAGACTAAGATGTTTAGTGGGGTTTTGGTCAAGGTGCTGTGCAGGCCAATCGAGAACTTCTACTCCAGCATGGACGAGGTATTTCTGCAGCATAATGTACGAAGACCTTCTATAATATTCTATTCTATAACATTTGTGTCCCAACAGTTTGGGTCAGGTCCATCAAACAAACCTTTGATCATATAATGTATAAATGGTTAACAGAATTACAATTCATAATTCTAATTCTAATGCGCTAACACGCATATAACTCAAACTGCACTATTTGTTGCTTTTCAGCGTTAAAGCGGGTTTAGATAATGGCAAGTCCTTCTCTCTGTTTCGTTGAGATCTAGTCTGTTCTAGTTCTGTGTTTTTAAGTGCCATTAATCAAGCTAGCAGCAGGAGAAAACGCTTCTAATTAAGGTTGATGTAGGTGCAAGCTTCTGCCCTTTTCTCACCATTACTGACAAAATGACTCAATCTTCCCTTTCTCCTGAACTACAAAGCCTCGCACTCTAGCTGCATGGCTTTTTTCCCTTTTCCTTCAGGCTGCATTATGATGCTGGATTACTGCTGTTTAACTAAATATAATACAGCATCTTTCAGTGTAGGACTTTATGATTTTTTCTTGTTACCTTCAAGCAACTTGAATAAAATATCCACTAAAAGGAGACCAGTGGTGTTTATGCTCACGACTGGTGATAGAGATAATCAAAAGATGTGGATTAAACCACTTTCTGCCACTCAGTCCAAGGAGTCGTCGTTAGTTATAGTGATAATTAAGAATGATCGATACTTTGTGTTATTTAATATTAATCACATGCAATCGCACTCTGTATTATACACCATGTCTTTATTTTTATTTTTTTCGTCTGAGCGTGGGAAAGTTTTTCCACAAACACCTGAATCAGTGCTTATTAAGCCATACAGAAAGACTAAGGAGCGCTTGGAGGAAGTGACCGTTTTCCTTTTGTCGTTCTTCTTAGGAAAAAAAGTACAATGTCCCATGCTTAGACAAGATTAGGTGGAAATAAATAGTGCTGTATTTTTCCAAGCAGCTTATGCCTATTACAAGCGATCAGTCTTTGCTGCTTAATCCACATCAAGAATGCATACCACTGGAGAAGAAAAGTTGCTTGGTCTCACACCGTCCAAAGAAGCGCCCCTCGCCACCATTGGCATCCCCTGACCACTCGAAAAAAAGGACTAAAACTCTAACACTAGTTCTGGTGGGTTTGTTCTTGTGACCAGACTGCTAAGCATGTAAGAAAAAAAGCGAATAACACAACTATAGACCGAACTCCCCTTTAACAAGACTGTTTGGTAGTCCATTCCTCCAGGCTCTTCCTGAGTCGTTCAACTCTGTCCAGACCTAGAAAACATTTTCCTTCTCTTTTCCTCTTTTTGATTAATAATCTTGAAGCATTTGATTCGGAAGCATTAGAAATGTGGGTGACTTCAAACCTCAGTTCAGAAGAGCTTACATTCTACCACATCACTTAAATGAGTGTGTAGAATGAAACAGTGTACTGATCAATACTTACCGTCTATTGCTTAGACTAGTTGCTCCAAACACATCATGGCATAAAGCATCACACCACTGATTCAGTTTGACTGTTCATTCAAGATCAGCCTTTTGCTAACTGTGCAGCACTGGAAATGCAAAGCAGTGTTTTATTGCTCATTATTATCACACATCATTATTGCTCATTATTATTCCAGCCCAAGAGTGCATGCTGTGGCCTTCTGCCATTACCAAGGACTTGGCTGAATATTAACATTTAGCCAGCTGCCTGATTTAACATAAAACAATCCTCTGAGGCATTAACAGCCTACGACATGTAAGATTAAGCAGAACGCCAAGACATAGAAAAAAGGTCGTTCCGTAAGCGATTTTAAGCAGTTTGTCAGTGTAACGTTCCCGTTAATGAAAGGTTGTTTGAGCAGCTATGTCATTACTAGTGTCCTCCGGGGGGTGACCATCTCTGTAGTTCAACAGGGTTGCGAGAGACTGGAGGCTACTGCTTCCAGCCATTGTAGTCTGTGTCAAAGGTGAGAGTTCTGGTAGAGTGTATTCTCTGTTAAGGAGCTGGAGAAGGGAGGATGCTGGGTGTGGAACTGAGGCTGTGCATGGCCAATGCTTTGTCTCAGGGGTCATGAGTTCTAGAGAGGGAAGAGATTCCTAGGGAGGTCTTGCAGGGAGCTGCGGACAGCCAGAGGAGTGACTTTTTTTTATAACACGGGGGAGGAAAGGGAGGGTCTTGCATGGAATAAAAGCACAAAGGAAGACTTTAAAAAAGTGGATAGAGGGCGAACGGGATAGTACAAATTAATTGTCGAAGAATGGATGAATGAGTCTTGTGGCAGTTTGTTTGAGAATTTAGCAGATTTAAATCTCATTTAATGTTTTTAGATTATTGGTTTAACTTGGCCTTAATTTCCAAACAGTGTATTATGCACCTGCATTCTTTTTCTTTTTAATTATGATTGTTGTTACTGATTGATCCATGATGATTTGTCTCCCAGAGTTATTACTTTCTGGATCTTGAGAGAGAAGAGTGCACGATTTCTTAGTGAGTTTTCTCTTTGTTGTCTCCTTGACAATCTAGTACTGTTATTACTGTAATAATGTCTTTACTGTAAATATCCCCTTACTGAGAGTTTTATAGGCACGGTTAAGGATACAACTCATTTCTAAAGATGGTTGTAGACAATGCTTAGATGCCTCGGGAGAGAGTTTGTTTATCTGGCTTTCATGCAGACATCTTTGTTATGACAGATGTCAGATAAAATGTGTGTTTATTCTCATCACAAAGCCAATCCTGTACACGTAAGAAGCGCCGAGTTCCACTGTATTATATTAACGTCGAGATGAATTACACAAAATGTTTGTTGCATGTCAGTTTCTTATGAATTCATGTCGGTTTCGTCATCGGCGGAACGTGCATTCGCGCTTTTGCTCAGCTGTAAAACCGAGTTGTTCACGGATGTAGAAATTCCCAAGGTGCAGATAGCATCAAAGCTGTCTCTCATCCAGGATTCACAGACGAACGCGTCCGGATTGCTGAGGATGGTGAAGCGCCAAGGGAAAAGCTCTGCTAGTGCTGTGATAAGAGAGGTAGCTGACCCTGGGTTTAATATCCAGTTAGCAGTAGTGCTAAAATAGCCTCTGGCTCCATAGTACCTTGATTAAACTAGCTAAGGTACTCTTTCAGCTTGCTGAAATCCACAACCTACTTTTTCTGGGATTTGGCCGATGCATAGCCTTAAATACTTCTTACTTTAACAGTGTATATTCCCATTAGATCTGTATACACTGTGGATTACATTCTAAGATACAATTTTTAGGACATTCATCAAAATTCAACAATTTTGATTGCTTTTATATAACACCAGTTTCACTTAAACTTCTGAGCTTAATGCACTAATAACAGTCAGATCACAAGCTGTGACCTGCAGTAGCAGCATGCAGCTGTGGTTTTAGTACTAATTCATAACTGTTCAGTGGCTACACTTTTTATGATATGCCATGCCTATGAATTATATTTATTACTTTTCTGAGTGCAAGGTTTTTTTTTTTTTTTTTACTGTTAACTTTCATTTCTAAATTTTACAGTCGTATTGTTTATGGTCCAATTCACCCTCATGGTTCCTGATTAGTTAATTAGGCACTTAAGCAAGCCGCTGACAACAAGTCAAATTGAAAAATATTGTCTGTCTTCTTGCACGTCCTACTTCTTTGTAATTAACTCTCTGCTCCCACTATTGGCTTGTTGCGCATATTAATCTCGGCAGGATAACATACTGCGCTCACTTAATCTCCCAGTGTGGCACCATATTTCACTGGACCTAAAATTGCTCGGCTAAAGAAATCTGGTTCTCGACACCCCCCCACCCACCCCCCACTTAATT
>JAOVVB010000016.1:6320761-6337452 GCA_028570985.1 Heterobranchus longifilis
CCCCCCCCCCCCCCCCCCCCCCGAACTTGCTCTGCGATTGAAGCGTGACTGATGGAGAGAGAATGCCGCTGAGACAGGAAAAAAAAAAGGCTCCTGGGAGCTCAGGTCACCAGCTGTTTATCAGAACGAATTCTAAGGACAAGGGATAGACTCTGTTGAGTGAGATGTCTCTACTACTTCAAAGTCTCTCTCCCAGTGTGAATGTTAGCATTTTCAGCCTGAGAAAAAACACACTATAGTATTGTAATAATGGTCATGAATTGGGGCAGAATGTATATCAGTTTGGTTTTTATTTTCTTTTTTATATAAACAATAAAGACTAATGATCCAATGGATGATTGTCTTCCATACAATTTTAACAGATTTTTTTTCCTTCTCTCTGTTTCCAGGTGAATGGCAAAGACCTTTCCAGCGCTACTCATGAGCAGGCAGTAGAGGCCTTCCGCACAGCCAAAGAGCCCATCATGGTGCAGGTGTTGCGCAGGACGCCGAGGCCCAAACCTGCAGGACCTGAAGGGGACACACAGCTACTGGACATCAGTACGCAGACAGACATCACCTTCCAGCATATTATGGCCCTTAGCAAACTGCCTGCCTCGGCGTCTCCTGTACTGGACCAGTACGTTCTACCTGAAGGGTGAGGACTCCTCTTTGGCCGTGGAGTAATTAATTATCTAAGAATAGCTTAACATTGAATAACACATAAATAAAATATGTATGAAGTGTATAAAAAGTTTTTGTTTTCAGGAAATTGAAGGGTTAAGCTGTTCTGTCATCCAATAAGCCTCCTTCACCTTACTAATTCATGATTAAACAGTCCACGTCCGTGAATCTGCTTCAGAAGCCGTGATGGTTTATTTTCAGCCAGTTTGTCTATACAGTTTATGTATTGACTCTGTACAGTATTAATATTTAAGGACTCTATATATAAGGATATGCTAAAATATTTTGCTGGATTCACACTCCACTGGTTGACATCCACTGCCCTGTAGAACAAATTGCTATTTAAAAGTAATTAAACCTGAAAACAGTCAGCTCCTCTTGCCACAAGGCCACTAGACATGCCACTAGACATTAGCATCTTTATACTAATAAGGGTAAAGGTTTATTCTAGGATGTGTTATTGTTTGGGGGCTAAAATATATTAAATAATCTGTTATTCCAATGGATTTTATTAATGGTAAGAAGCAAAAATAAGAAGCAATTTTCTTTTTTTTTTTCTTTTGCTTCCTTACCTCCTAAAGAGCAGCACCAATACAATTTCTTTTAACATTGTTATGGCTACACAGTTTAACCATCAATAATAGGGAAACCTGAAATTCCCAGGTGTCTTCACTACCACTAGAAGGTATACAGTACATCGGCACAGCTGCATTTTACTGCAGCAATTAGACATTATAGTTTGCATTTTCTCCGAAAGCACCGTTCCCTTCTCTGATTTCTTCCTGATGACCCAAAGCTCCATTTATCTCTCTCTCTCTCTCTTTTTTACTCATTTAAGGCACCGTTACTTCTCCTTCACTGATCAGGACTGATACAGGTTTAAATGGTTTTGCAGCTCAGTGAAATAAAGGAGCTTTCTCATTTCCAGTAGATAATTAAAACTGATATTTTTATGTTTCACTTCATTAACTGTTCTTCATTCTTTCACCCCAGAACGTTAATGTATCTGTTCATTTAGAATTCTGAAGGTTAATTATGAGAGCATATGTTGGCTAGTATATAATATATATAATGGAGAAAATATGTGTAGAATATCAAGAGACCTCTAAAACTTTGCGGGGGGAAAATGTACAAGCTGTTTTACGGTGCTGGTATTATTTTCACAGACACTCTCCCGGGCATGAGTATTTCGACCCAAATGATTACCTAGAGACCATGCAACAAGATATGGAAAGAGAGGAACTGGAGTATGAGGTAACACGCACAGGAACAAACCCACACACACACACACACACACACACATATATCTGTCTTAGCCTTTTATTGTGTCTGTTTATTACTTTCACCTCTCCACTCCCACTTTCTCTCTCTCATTTTCCCGCTCTAGCTGTTCCCTTAAACGTAAATGAAGATGTATTTCGAGTGTGCCGTCATTGTAGCCCTCTAACAGCGCAGCTTCAATCCTGTCTGTCTTCAGCGCAATCAGCTTAAGAGGGTGTATTTGGGATGCACTTCTGCAGTACTATTTAACTCAGTTTTATTGACAAACCCAGTCCATTTGAACATTCACCAGGCCAGTCCCATAGAACAGGACACACAATGAGAACTGGCTCTCATGGATCGATTAGAATTAAATGAGTCAAAGGCAAAAAAAAAAAAAAAAAACATGATTCATTTGAAATCAAAATGAGGAGGCATTAGAAAAATGAAGTGTCACTAGGGTCATCAGTGTATTATTAATGAGGTGAAGCTCATTTTTTTGTGGGACAGATGTTCAGCACACAGTTCTGCTTTGACCTTTCACTGGCCATGAGGAGTGTTCATTAGTCACCATGAGGCCACAGAAATGCATGAATGATTAATAAAATGCCAAACAATAACTCTCTGTCATAACCTAATAAACAGTACTTTTCTTAATAACTATGAGTGCAGGGCAACTCCAGGTGCAGTGTGAGGATAAACAGGGGGCATGATGTGCCAGTTTATAGAAAAGAAACCCATATTAAGTTATTAAAGTAGATATGAACTACTTATTTTTTTTCTGAGAATGTTAATGCGATAAACATGCTATTCATGTATATCCGGGTAGATCATTTCCACGAGAACACCTTTGTGAACAGTAACACATGGGGTGATTGAACAGCATCGTGGTGTAGTGGTTAGAACTGTGACCCCACACCTCCAAGGTTGAGGGTTCGAGTCCCGCCTCGGGCTCCGTGTGTGTGGAGTTTGCATGTTCTCCCCTTGTTTGGTGGGTTTCCTCCGGGTTCTCTATACTACATACCCGCCTGATGTTAGGGATAGGCTCTAGGCTTCCTGCCATCATTTACAGGATAAATGGTATTTTAAGAAATGCATTAATTAAATGCCACTATATTAAACAAGGATTAGTTAATGTAGCGTTCGGGTCGTGGTCAACGCCGATGATGTGGTCACATTTGAACTGAACCACATTACTAGAAGATACGTGTGTTATTTTGCTCTTTAGTTGTCATTTAGTTGTTTTTTTGGGTGGGGGAGCTCTCTGTAAATGCAAATGTATTGTACGTTTTCATAATTTAAGGATGATTGGCATGTATCGGCATACACATTTGAGTATGAGGTAGGCCTCACCTCACATACCTTAATAATACTACACTTGTAGATCATGCTTTAAAAAAATATGATGGAATACTGACAGTGTGAAATATGGATGTGAAAGATTTATGAAAGAATAAGAAGGCACTTCATAAGCACACGAGTATTGGGGTGGAATCTGAGGCTGAAGTGCCAGCAGAAGAGATTGAATGAGATTTGGGTAGTCAGCCGTTCGATTCGCCTCCTCTCCTGGAAATAGCAGTCTGTACTTTACAGATTACAGGTGTTGACAAGTGATAAACGAGGCTCGACTCTAGCGCTGTACTGAGCTCTTCATTCATCCTGTCAGCCCTGACTCCGAAAAATAAATGGCTCCAATCCAGCTAAAAGCCTGAGAGACTGATAAGAGGGGCATTGTCTGTGTTGTTCTGCTGATGTCTATCTGCCTGGTAATGCGGGTAATGTACTATATATATGCTAATGTACTATATATAGACACAGTTGTTGTGTTCTCTGTAGGAAGTGGATTTGTACAGGACAAACATCCAGGACAAGCTGGGCTTGACTGTGTGCTATCGGACCGATGACGAGGATGAAACTGGGATATACGTCAGTGAGGTGCGGACTAAAACACGCTTTTTTTACATGCTCCTGTTATTATTGTGTTACCGCCCTAGCTACAACTGTTTAAGTTAGTGCTGTACAATTAATCGCATAAGAACTGAAATCGCAGTATGGACCTGGCCAATTATTTAATCACAAAAGGCTGCAATTTATTACAGGTAATGTACGCATAATTATGGATATGTTGTAAAGTTTGACAATAATTTAAGTATTTGTTTGTTTTGAAAATAATTTTGAGTTGATAAATATTAGTAATGAGATAATTTGTGCAGTATTTGATGTTAGCCTAGATGAATAAAAAATATGCATTTAATAGTTTAAATCGCAATCGCAATGTGTCTAAATAATCGCAATGTGATTACTTTGGGTTTCTCATTAAATTGTGCAGCCCTGGTTTTAGTTATAAATGGAAGATTAACCGCTGAGATTTTTTTTGGTCATGTTTCAATGTGATCTTGAAATTATGTCCTTTAATAATAATTATAATGATGATGATCACTGCAGTTATCATTATCATTATAGATTATACAGTTTAGATTAGCCGATCCATTATTTGATTAAATGAACCTGATCTTAATTTATGAAAATCAGAACTTATCATTATAAAGTTGGTTGTTGCTAAGGAGTCGCCTGGTGTTGCTTCTTTTGACAGATTGATCCAAACAGCATTGCTGCAAGAGATGGACGAATCAGGGAAGGGGACAGAATAATCCAGGTGTGTACCAGGTTCAAAACTTTTCCCATCCCTTATGTTTTATACTTTTTATACAGCGTATCTTGACCTTTGGACTACAGCACATGTTTCTGTTAATCAGATCAATGGTATAGAGGTGCAGAATAGGGAGGAGGCGGTGGCTCTGCTAACGAGTGAAGAGAACCAGAATGTATGTCTGCTGGTGGCTCGGCCAGAGATACAGGTACGTAAGCAGCTTCACACTATAACAGAGAAGGAGGTGAAATAAAAAGGGATTTAGCATAGACTTCATAGTCTGAAGCCATATATAGATATTCTTTGGAATTTTAGCAGCTTATCATATATTTTTTAAAAGCAATTCAGGGGTGAAACCTGTTCAAATTCAAATTTTATTTGTTACGTACACAGTGATATGCAGTGAAATGGTTTATATGAGCACCCGTGACCTAAAATGAGAAATGTCCAAACATTATATTACATTACTGGCATGAATGTCACAGCAGAACATAGCATATTTAAATACCAGATCTGCTCCCTGTGATGGCACAGTGTTTGTGTTTCATCACTTAAAAATCTAACAGTTTAGGATAGGCTACATACAATACAAGCTTGTAACCTTTATTTGCTTTGCATCATGTTCAAGGTGATTGCTTCAGTGTAATGAGATATTCAAAATAAGAGCAATGGGATGCAAAATGCACTAACTCAGGACTGAGCGATGAAAAATTCACGGCATGATATCTGAAATTCCACCCCTAAACATTCCCATTAACACCATCACTGTCTTGTTCCAAAAGTATCCTTGGGACAAATCCATAGAAAAAGCAGCTCTGATTTACAAACACTTTTAAAAACTCTGAAATGTGTCTTACGTTTGGGATAAATGTAACCACTATTATTAGGCTTGGACTAACAGCGCTTCTCATTTGTCTTCTGGTACAGCTTGATGACGGGTGGATGGAAGATGACAGAAATGATTTCCTGGACGATCTGCACATGGACATGCTCGAGCAGCAGCATCATCAGGCCATGCAGTTCACTGCCAGCATGCTCCAGCAGGTAAATCAGAGAGACAGTCTCAAATCAGAGAGACAGTTATCAAAAGTCCTATTCAGTGCAGTATAAAGTACTCCGAATGTCACAAACATCAGTCATGTTGTTGAAGAGGCCTGTCACAGCAGATACATTTTTGTATGGATTTGGTTGTTTATTTCTTGTCTATATATCCCTTTTTACTTATTGATTTTGATGAATTCCTATGGCAGTATAAGACTGACTGTAGAAGAATGTGGATTCTCGACTTGCACAGGAAAAGTCAGCCGAAGCTCGTGTTGATTTCCAACACTTTCTCCACTACAGACCTCGTTTCCTGTGCCCACCATCTCCCGGTCTCAAGCCTCAAGAGTTCTGCCCACTTTTATTTTTAATACAATTCCTGAATCATACTTACTGCTATTAAGTTAAGAGTTAATTCTGTACTCTTAAACTGACCTTTTGAGCCATACGCTTTGAAAAAGCAGACCTTTTTTTTTCCTCTCAGCATTAATTTGGTGTAAAACATCAAAACATATATTATTTACATATCACTAGATATCATAACTATTTTTGACAAATCTGTCAAATAGAACCTAACATTTCTAACAAGTTCATATTTCTTGTTGTTTTATTTTTTCCCCAGAAGAAGACTGTGGATGATGGAGGCATGATGGACACAGGAACACTGCTCTCTCAGCAGCATGAGAAGGACAGTGGTGTGGGACGCACGGACGAAAGCACCCGCAATGATGAGAGCTCGGAGCAGGAGAACCTCTGCGATGACCAGACTAGTGCTTCTACAACACTGGGCAGTCGCAGGCGTCTGGCATACAGTCAGGACACACTGGGAAGCAGTGACCTTCCCTTCAGCAACGAGTCCTTCATGTCAGCTGACTACACCGATGCAGACTTCCTGGGAGACTTCCCAGCTGATGAGTGTGAGCACTTTAGGGAGCTTTTGGAGCTCAAATGCCAGGGGAGAAGTGGGGTGGGCTTGGGCATAAGTTGGCCGAGTTTTGGCTTAGACGGAGGACAAGGATTCAGCAGTGCAGGAGATGATGTAGTGGACAAGGAGCTGGAGCTTCTTAACGCAGAGCTGCGTAACATCGAACTAGAATGCCTGAGCATTGTGCGGGCGCACCGTACACAGCAATTGCGTGAACAACCCTGGATGTTGCACAACAGCGGGTTCCGCAACTACAACACAAGCGTGGATGCACGGCGCCATGAGCTGACCGATATCAGCGAGCTGCCCGAGAAGTCAGACAAGGACAGCTCAAGTGCTTATAATACAGGGGAGAGCTGCCGTAGCACACCACTTACCCTCGAGCTCTCACCAGACAACTCTTTACGCCGAGCCAACGAAGGGCTTGCAGAAGCCAGTGCAGGGGGTACTGTGACTGGTCCCAACACCAGAGTCTTAAAGCCTCTACTATCACCTGTCCAAGAGGCTTCTAGCTCAAGCAGGAGCCACGCTGCTTCTCCCAAAGAGCCTGATACTAACCACCATTCCGAAGCCAAAGAACGCAAGTCGAGTCGCCTCAGCCATCCCCACTCACCCTACAAACACGCCCACATCCCAGCACACGCTCAGCATTATCAAAGCTACATGCACCTGATTCAGCAAAAGTCAGCTGTGGAGTACGCACAGAGCCAGATGAGTCTTGCCAGCATTTGTCGTGATCCGGTATCTGTCGAGCCCAAAGCTGAGTGGAAGGTGAAGATCCGCAGCGACGGTACTCGGTACATCACCAAAAGGCCAGCACGTGACCGCCTGTTGAAGGAGCGTGCCCTGCGCATCCGAGAGGAACGCAGTGGCGGTATGACCACGGACGATGATGCAGCCAGTGAGCTCAAGATGGGCCGCTATTGGAGCAAGGAGGAGCGTAAGCAACATGCCGTACGTGCCAAGGAACAGCGTCAACGACGCGAGTTCATGAAGCAGAGCCGCACAGATTGGCTGAAGGAGCAGAGCGGAAGTGGCGCTGATGACAAAAAGGAGGTAAACATAATTGAACTGAGTCACAAAAAAATGATGAAGAAGCGCAACAAGAAGATCTTTGATAACTGGATGACCATCCAGGAACTACTCACACATGGTGCAAGGTCTCCAGACGGGACGCGGGTGTACAACTCGCTGCTGTCGGTGACCACAGTGTGAACTGGTGGCTCTGGCTTCTGTACATAGGACACTACCGATTGGGGTAGAGTATCCTGCCTCGTTCAATGCGGCAATGTTTGTAAATAAGGAAGTAGAATCCATGTTTGAAGGGTTTTCATGATGAGGAGTAAAGAGAAGGTACGATGAGGGTTAAGGAGGATGGACTAGAGGGAGAGAAAAATGACGCGAATGGTTTTGCATAATACTTTCTACGTTGTGCTTGATTTTGGAATGATTATAAAGGAACTTTTTCTTAACATTTGGGCCTTTCTAAGAGATTTCTGAAAACAGTTTGAAGACCACTTGCCATAAAACAACCACCAGCAACAGTTTTACAAGTCATTCTTAGCAGTATTTTACTTATCATACATACATTTTGCTTATTTAAAGTAATATAACATATTTAGCTTCATGACCGACACAATACTTTGGGAGTACATTGTTACATTTTGTTTTCTCCAACAACACTACAAACAACATGTATTAAATATTTTAATGGTGCTGTTTAAAACTATTGCATTATAAACAGTTTGTTGTATTCTGTTACAGCTGTTAAATAGGTCAAGATGACTTAAAGTGCATACCTCTGAAAGCAAGTTCTCCTTTTGTTAATTTGATAAACTGAAAATCAGTTTGCATTGTAAAGGTACATTCTGTGTTTTTTTTTTTTCCTTGAACAATATAATGAAGACCTAGTCACTGATCTCATGAAATAATCATTTTTAAGTACAGTTCTGCAAATGCACCTTTTGTTTTATTTCTTTGGGTGCATTATCATTGTGCAAAAAAAACTTTAAAAAGGATTTATACTATATGTACATACCCTTAAGGATGTAAACAGATTGGTTTTAAACAAATTCATTGTCAGACTTTTCCCTTTACAACGTGCTTTATGGTCAAATAAATAAATAAATGAAATCAAATCAAAAACACTTTTGTAATGGAGTCCATATATGAAATTAACAACACGACCTAAACAATCCTTAGTTACCAACACAATTTGATGTCTTGTAAAATGGGAGAAATAATAAATTATTGTTTTATATTTGACAAATCTTGTTACATGTTGCATTATTTCTGTCCAAAGGGTTATGTCTGAAAATAAATAAAGTTTCATTGTTCAATCAATTTTAGACAGAATTTGGGTGTTAATATAATTCTAAAATTCTAACTACTACAATCTAACGTGTTTCAAATATATTGTGGTTTACTTCCACTCACCATAATAATCAAATTAATATTGCTTGGTATCAGCTCAAATCATTAGCAAATTAAAGCAATTTTTTCACAAGAGTCTGGACATCCTTGTTGCTAAAACAAAAAGAAAAAAAATATCAGAAATTATAACACATGCTTTTTAAGGAATATAATGAACTGAAGGAAAGGTTATACAGGCCAAGTACCAGTTAATAAACTTTACAGTACCTACTTAAACCTACACAGAAAGGTTTTGTCTGTACATTACACAATTCACTCTTTCAATAATATCTTTGTTTCATACATTGGAGGACCCGAAACCAGTCTGAGAAAAATTTGTAGTCTGTAGTCTGTCAAAGTAGTCTGTCAATACTTCTGTCCAGCCAGTTTTGCGTGATGCTGTGACAAGATCTGGCTGGAGAGAATTTAATGAAACTTTTGCGGTACTTTGATTTCTGCCTGAAGGTTAACCTGCAACATAAGTGAAATCAAAATGTTGAGTAAAAGCGATGTTATGAACAGTTATGTACCGGATTTAATCATCTAAATAATCTTAAACCACTAAGAAGCTACGTGCTCAATGTAAACAAACACCTGCACCAATAGATATTAATTAGAAAAGCTAAACTGAATATTTTTTCCTGGGATTAGTTTATCCATTTTAAACCATTGAAATTACAGCACTGAAATGGTATAAGTGAATTTGAACATGCTGAAGTGATTTTAAGACAAAACTTCGATTTCTCATCTGTGATTATGAGCAAGGAACAAGGAGTGTGTTTGGCTGACGATGACAGAACGTCTCGGGTTACTTTGCTGTAACCCTGTTCCCTGAAAAAGCGGGAACGAGATGCTGTGTGAAAACGCTACAGGAACATCTTTTTGTGTTGCCGGTTGTGAAGCATGTGTGTATCAAACACGCCAAATTTTTTGGCTTATATAACCTCGGTCAGGTGACATCATCTGATGAAGTGCACCTGCAGGCTATAAATAGGAGTGAACCGGAAACATTCCTCAGATCATTTTGTCTTCAGGACTGCATTGTGTTTGCGTGTGTGTGTGCAAGCGAATTTAAAAGTATTAACTCACCGATATGGTGGAATTTGTTAGGAGATCCGTACCTCCTCTGTATAGAGTAACAATTTTAGAAGACTTAGAATTATGCCACAGGAATGGTTGGTTAAAAAATAAAACAACCATGAGCAGAAATTAATTAAAGTTCAAGAAAGTAAAAAAAGCTTTGTGCCGGTTTTCCGAGCGCAAGGAGAGCGAAGCATGTGAACACAAATCCATGTGGACGCAGGATACATTTCAGTGTGGGTGTTTAATTGAAAGTTCACAAAGAAGAATTTCTGCTCCAGTATTAAACAGTTTTGCTTTTGACTTAGAAATAGCATTATAGTCTATAGCAGGCCCTAAGGGAGCTGCACTGGTGAACTGTTCACCCAGCTGTGAACAGAAACCCCCTCTGTGACGGAGCGCAATAAATCTTTGCTGCTTTTTGAAACATTTCCCTATGTACGGTAATTTTAAAATGGAACATCAACCCAACAAATATATCAAGACCTCAAAGATGTAATTCGTGGGACTTTAGTGAAGTTGTGAGAGCCCTGCTTAAGAGCCTTTCAGTCAGCTGGCATGTGCATTTGGATCTACATGAGTTCACAGGAAGAATTATGCTAATAGTAGCAGGAAGGTACATTCAGTCTCACCCGCTCCTGTGTCTGTTGGAATGTAATTGATGGTTCTTCCTCGGGGTTGATGCAGACCACGGTGTGTAATTTATTTCCCCTAGAGAATGATTCTCTCACACACACACACACACATGCAAAGGCAGACACATTGTTTAACAGGAGATAACAATACGCCATGCAAGCCAAACAAAGAGCCGCCTGCATTCAATTCCAAAATGCCTCGTTCTCTTGATGCAGACTGAGATTACTTTGATCTCTCTCTGCCGTTTGCCGCCCCTGGCATGTTTTCATATTGGTATTGAATTAAACCAGGCAGTCCAGGAAGGCCAACCTCATCTTGTTTGTATAAATGCCACAGCAAAAGAATGCAAGAGTGGAGCAGCTGTTGACTGATAAAGCCAGCGCTTGGGTTTCTTGGCTCCCTCGCAGCCTTTTCTGACGAGACGAGGTTAAGACCCTGTTTTTCCTGAGAAAATGCAGAAGGTTTTAGCATTGAGATGATGTGTATTTCAGTTGTAAATATGCCATGCGTTCTTTGTTATATACTGTACATGCCTCCTTCTGTTTTACCATGACACAAACATAAGGAGTACAAAACTAAAAATCTATTCAATAAAACTGAGTCCAATAATTTGGTTGGTAGTGTATGAGAAGGACAGGGTGGGTGAAAATAACTAGCAATAACTAGGCAATATTAGTAGGATACGTGGCTGGGAGAACAACAAGGAGAACCTAATTCTCATGCAGGGTGGTGCACCACCAGCTCTTACTGTGCGGGCGTGGTCATTTTCTGATGCGGATGTCATGAATAGCCTCCAAGAAGTCCAGATCTCACTCCATGTGATTTTTTTTTTTTTTTTTCAGTGGGGCTACACAAAGGAGAAGAGGTGTACAGGATCTCGCACACTGGCGGACTTGGAGGACAGGAGGTTGTCAGTAAAATCCTTCCTTCAGAAGTGCATTCCATCCCCAGACGTTTGAGGAAACTGGTTGACGACACCACTGCCTATGTGGAAATGTAAACATTTGCTTTGATTTTCCACTGTAATAAAGTACATTTATAATTTGTTTCAACAAATTTGTACTAGAAATAAGAACTTTATTACCCATTTTTAATGCCTAGTTTCTTACATTACATTTGAGCATGTGGCAGACACCCTAATCCAGAGTGACCTACAGTTTTACATTTACATTTAGGCATTAGGCAGACGGTCTTATCCAGGGCGACTTACAAAAAGTGCTTTGAAGTTTCCGTCATTGGATAGACACTTACACTGGGTTACTAACTAAGTCCCATCAATCAAACACATTTGGGAAGGTGTTTTTTTGGATTAGTCCAAGTATTGAAGAAACAGATACGTCTTGACTCATCATTTAAATATTGCCAGAAATTCAGCTGTTCTGACGTCTAGAGGAAGTTCATTCCACTACCTAGGTACCGGAACAGGAAACAGTTCATTTTTATCTCATTTTTTCACATCTGAGCAATTGAGGGTTAAGGGCCTAACAGTGACAACTTTGTGGTGCTGGGGTTTGAACCTGGGACTTTCCTTCCGATCAGCCGTCCAATGCCTTAACCATTGAGCCACCCCAGATCCCTTGCGTTTCGTCCACCCTGTATTTTAACGGACCTTATTTTTTATATTTAAAAAAAAAAAGACTTTTTTTCTACATATAAATGATCACTGTAATTATAATTAAATACAATTTTAGTAATGGGAGCATGGAAATCAGGGCCAAAATGTGACATTTAAACTAACTGTTCCCAAACTACAGATCATGACCTCATGTGGTATTGCTTGATTTAGAAAGGCAGCGAAACTCAGAATCTTATTTCATCCTTTATTCAAGTTATTTTACAAATTAATATTAGAAATATGAAAGACACCTTGTATACTAATACTATGAAATGTTACTAGGAGTCGCATTCAGCTAGGCTACATTTAAATCCATGCATTCTATTCAGTATGTTTTGTCCTGTCCTGACATGATGCACTAATAAATTTAGTGAGAAAACTGAAAAAATATCAATAAACATTTGTAATATTGTGCCTCACATCATATATCTGTGTACTATTCTAGATTGTTATTGGGCTATTAGTGTTTGAAACCATCAGACCTACCAAAAGATCCATTTTGTTGACCAGCCTTCAGATTTTTTTTGTTTTGTTTTAGATTCCTAACCATAATGACATTGGAGCGTCACAGACAACACATCTCAAAATAAACAACACAACCCAGACAGAATGCAGTAGAATGCTACAGTATATTAGCCGAAGACTTCAAATGTCCAATGGCAATGAGTTGTACCCATGATGGCATCAGATGCTTGTTCTTGGCTGAATGGAGTGGAACCCAATGTAGTCTGTTGTTATAGGGAATCCAGTCCAAAATCATGGCAATGAATGGACCTTGAGCCAATGTTCACCTCAGCGGACTCCAGCTTGAACCAGTACAAGAGTTCAAATATCTTGGTCAGTGAGCAATATAAGAAGAAGGCATCCACAGCAGAGGTTGTCAGCAAGATTGGACAATTAATTACAGCGTTCACCTCGCTAAAGTGGTGCCTTTAGAAAAAAGGTCCACATATCCCTCAAGACCCAAGTCTGGCCTCTTCCAAACACTGATCCTTCAAATTCTGCTCTATGGTTCTGAATTAATTAGATGATACCCTGCAGCTTTTACATTGTTAACTGCTTCCAATACATCTAGCATCTTCTATTAAACAAATGTGGCCCAGTCTGAATTCATTTCTGTTGACTTTTTACTATTAAGCTCAAGGCGAAAACAGGAAGTAGACTATTCTGTAGGGATTGTGAAAACTGATGTCTTTGGGGAAAATGAAGAGTAAAAATAATTAATGGTTTCTGATGCAATATCACTCAGGCTAATAATTCATCTTTTATTACTCTTGACCACAAAGGACCTGCTTCTGATTTTTATGCTTCACATACAGTACCTGAACACATACTATCACAGCGATTTTGTCAAACATAAATAAAATCACAGTGTTTCTTCATAATATCAATAATATTTTCCATTACACAATTTTAAATCTTTTCCTAACAGAGACAACAGTGCTGGTTCAGACTAAGATTCTGTGTGATCTGTGTTGTGTTCAAGTCCCAATGGTGCCTTGACTAAGGACAGAAAACCTGTTCCTTTACGTTTGTACCCCAAGAAGGTCTAAAGACAGACATAGTGAGGTTCTGACTGTTCATAACTGCTGTAGCAATAACTTTTCAATACGATAACGTTTTATTTGTATCGTCCTTTTAACAATGAAATTTGTTGCAAAGCAGCTTTACAACAAAAATCTAGACATAAGTTTATGCTTTAAATCTATAGCTTAGCCTAGTTTTGTAGCTGTTCCACAACATCTAATTAAATTATTCATGAATAAACAGTATGATGCATCATTTTCATATAAAAATCATAATCGAACTTAATGGCAAACTGTAGTTCTCTGATAGGAATGAAACACTTCATGTGCATGCATAAAGTGTTCAACCTGATGTAAATATCCCAGAAGAAGATGCTGTACTATGTATGAAACTCTGAGCCAAGCTTTGCACCTTCCTCAGCCAGAGACCTAGTGGATGAAAGTCTGAAGTAAAGACTGCTGGGAGAGAGTTGTTCTCCCGAGCTTACGATCCAGAACATGCTGAATAAACTGGTCACGCCAATTAATGTTACCCCCCAAGTGGGAAGAACGAATATATTTATTCTAAACTTAGGAGAAACGATTGGATCAAATGTTTTCATGGAAAAGCAGTCAAACCAGGACATTTGACTGTGCAGAAAAACAGAACATGATTAGGAGAGTGAAAACTTAATTCATTCCCCAATACATTTCACCTGCTTCATTAATGCACTTACAGTATCCCAACGTTTCACTAGTGCTTAGATACCATCAAGGTAGAACGTTTTCTTAGCACGCTGGAGCCATGATCAAACTGCTTGCTTCATGTCTGAAACGCTGGCCTCCCAGGAACTCCTTTAATGGACCAAACATGTGGAAATAGCTTGGAGTGAGGTCAGGACTGTACTGGCGGTGTGGCAATAGCTCGCAGCCGAGTTCCTGTAATGTACAAGTGGTATGAATGATTTTGTGTACAGTTCCCACAGACAGATGTGTCTCTTCCACAAGTTGGCAAAACATTATCTGTTGTTTTTAAGAATCAGGCGCATCGAATGCAGTGGGCTCCAAGCCACCTTGGTCAGTATCATCATTCATGGATTTACTTATTTATAACATTTTAACCATTTAAATGTTTTACTGCAGCTGAGTCTCATCATTGTACTGTGCTTGAAGTCTTTACGCCTTTGTTCTTAAGATATTCCATTAGTTTAAATTGAACACCGCTCGTTTTTACATATTGTACAGATTTTAAAAGGCTTACACCACTCCTCTCTTTCCTCTCTTCTATGAATGATTGAAAATGCATTGGGATCGGGCCACATCAGGTCAGTCAGTTCCGAACAGGGTTGGTACATGGCACATTTCTGTTCCAATTATTAGTGTAATATTAGGGGCCATGTAAACACACCTACTGATGTAAGTTGTAAATTGTATCAATATGCTTACAAGAGTCTACTTTATGAGGGTTCTTTGTGTGTGTGTGTGTGTGTGTGTGTGTGTGTAGGTCTGTAATGAAACATGAATCATCTCAAAAGTAGGACAGCAATAACTGCAGGCTCATTTTGCTGAGCCTTTTTAACTATTTGAGTAAGAGCTCAATACATAAATGGCCACGTCCTTGAATATTAAGTGCCCTCTTCATTTGAAGAGTACGAGTAGAGAAAGAAGAGTAGAGAACCACGAACTGCAATGGCATTTCTGCATTCAGAAGCAGTTTAAATTAGTCTTCTATGAATGTATAATACTGTTTTCTTTCTTTTCTACTCCTTTAAACATTCATTTGCTCATTTTTCTATTTTTAGGAACTACTCTAATTTATTCTTCCCAGTTTTAAGCTTTGTTCTCTTTATAAAAGACATCTTGGATAATGTGTTTCAGTAGGCCTTGGAGAATAGCTCTATAAAACATTTTGCAGCAGCATGTACCACTTAGTTAATATTGTGTCTTCTATGGAGTGAATTCAAGCATACTTAGGAAAATGTAATCTTAGCAAGGTTCAAGTAAAATAGTTTCAGATATTTTAGATTGAAGTCCGGGCGAATACGGCTCTTTGTAGGGATACTACAAAACGCACGGCTGCAGCATTAGACAAAGCCCATCCATAATGCAGTTTAATATAATAGCAAGTGGCTACATCAGTGTAACCCTACCATCTGACAGGCTTAGTCAAATCATTTAAAATGTGCTATGATTTAACAATCTTATCCTATTATTTAATAGGCTAGTCAGAGCGTTCTTAAAGCAAAACATTAAACCTGTGTAGAGTTTTGTATTTTTAACCATAATTTTTGCATCTGACCAACATGGTAAAAGAAATCAGTAAAATTGGCATCCTAAAATATTTATTATGTTACTGATTGAGAGAGAGTACATGACAAAGAATGCAATTGTAAAGAGACAATGAGAAAAAAAACTCGCTCCTACAGTAAATGATAATTTCTGCAAATGGTCAACCTTGATACGGCCACTAGAGCAAGCTGATTTCAGGGATTTAGTTTGATACTCCATCCACCCAATCTAGAAGCGTTTGCAGTCCAATTAGGGACCGTGGAGGCCAATGGTATTTACCATTGTATTCATTTCCATTTTACAACCGTGATAGGGCGGCACAGTGGTGTAGCGGTTAGCACTGTCGTCTTACGGGTCCGGGTTCGATTCCTGGCCATGTTCAATTCCCGTCTCTGTGTCCCCGTGTAAGTTTGCATGTTCTCCCCGTGCTTGGTGGGTTTCCTCCAGGTACTCCAGTTTCCTCCCACAGTACAAAGATATGTGGATTCGGCTAATTGGTGTTCCCAAATTGCCCTTAGTGTGTGAATGGGTGAGTGGTTGTACAGTGGTGTGAAAAACTATTTGCCCCCTTCCTGATTTCTTATTCTTTTGCATGTTTGTCACACAAAATGTTTC